>CAMQGK010000041.1:0-57970 GCA_947000775.1 Pterois miles | reverse complement strand
TCTATTTTAGAACACATGACATTAAAATTTTAGAATGTTCAGCTTTTATTATATAACATAAAATGTGACAATTCCGGAATGTTCAGCCTCTATTTTAGAACATATAAGGGAATAATTCGGAATGTTCAGCTTCTCTTTTAGAACATATAATGTAAATAACTCTAGAATGTTCAGCTTCTATTTTTGAAATTATACACGTTAAAAATTCCGGAATGTTCAGTTTTGTTATTAAGAATAATAATGTTATGAATTTCTGAAAATGTCTAACTTTTAGTTTTAAAACATACAACGTTACAATTCCGGAATGTTCAGCTTCTATTTTTGAACATATAACGTAATAAACCAATATGTTCAGATTCTAATTTAGAACACATGACATTAAAATCCTGAAATGTCTAGCATCTATTTTAGAACATATAATCTAAAAATCTCAGAATTTTCAGCTTCTATTTTATAACACATGACATTAAAATTCTGGAATGTTCACCTCCTATTTTTAGAAACATATGACTTTTCAATACCCAGAATACCCAGCTTCTCTTTTAGAAACAGTATGATGCTAAAATTCTGGAATGTTAAGCTTCTATTTTATATGTTATAACGTTAAAATTTCAGAATGTTCATCTTGTATTTTAGAACATATAACGTAAAAATTCCAGAATGTTCAGCTTGTCCTTTGGAATACACATCACATGGAAATTCCGGAATGTTCAGCTTTTGTTTTAGAACATACAACGTACAATTCCAGAATGTTCAGCTTCTATTTTAGAAGACAACGTTAAAATGCCAGAATACCTGAAGCCACATTTTAGAATATATAATTCATGTAAAATTAAGGAACGTTCAGCTTTTATTTTAGGAACATGGGGAGAACTAAACAATTGCAGAATGTTCAGCTTCTATTTTAGAACACATGACATTAAAATTGCGGAATGTTCAGCTTTTATTTTAGAACATATAACGAAACAATTGCAGAATGTTCGCTTTTTTTTAGAACATAAGCAGATGCTACTTTTCTGGAATGTTAAGCTTCTATTTTAGAAGATAACGTTGTAATTTTCGAGAATGTTTCATTTTTTATTTTTAGAATACAGAATGGGAAAATTCTTGAATGTTCAGCTTCTATTTTAGAACACATCCCATTAAAATTCTTGAATGTTCAGCTTCTCTCTCTCTCTCTCTCTCTCTCTCTCTCTCTCTCTCTCTCTCTCTCTCTCTCTCTCTCTCTCTCTCTCTCTCTCTCTCTCTCTCTCTCTCTCTCTCTCTCTCTCTCTCTCTCTCTCTCTCTCTCTCTCTCTCTCTCTCTCTCTCTCTCTCTCTCTCTCTCTCTCTCTCTCTCTCTCTCTCTCTCTCTCTCTCTCTCTCTCTCTCTCTCTCTCTCTCTCTCTCTCTCTCTCTCTCTCTCTCTCTCTCTCTCTCTCTCTCTCTCTCTCTCTCGCTTTTCTTTTAGAACATATCACGCATAATTCCAGAATGTTCAGCCTTTATTTTAGAAGACAACGTTAAAATTTCAGAATGTTCAGCTTCTATTTTAGAACATATAACGTTAAAATTCACAGAACGTTCAGCTTTTATTTTAGAACATATAACGAAACAATTGCAGAATGTTCAGCTTCTATTTTAGAACACATGACATTAAAATTAAGTAATGTTCAGCTTTTATTTTAGAACAAGTAACGAAACAATTGCAGAATGTTCAGCTTCTATTTTAGAACATATGACATTAAAAAACCAGAACGTTCCAGCTTCTATTTTCCAGGAACATATAATCACCTAAAACAATTGCAGAATGTTCAGCTTCTATTTTAGAACACATGACATTAAAATTTTAGAATGCTCAGCTTCTATTTTGGAATGAAGAATGAACATGAGATATTATTTACAGTAGAATGCTGTTACATGCTTAAAGGAAGTGCATAGAAAATTAAAATTCCGGAATGTTCAGCTTCTATAGGTACCTTTAGAACATATAACATAACAATTCCAGAATGTTCAGCTTCTATTTTAGAACATATTACATGTGTAACTCCAGAATGCTCAGGTTCTGTTTTAGAACACATGATATTAAAATTCTGGAATGTTCAGCTTCTATTTTACAACATATAATCTCTAGAATTTCAGAATGTTCAGCTTTTGTTTTAGAACATATAACGTAACAATTGCAGAATGTTCAGTTTCTCATTTTGCAATGGTAGAACACATAACGTAAAAACTCCCTAATATTCATCTTCTATTTTAGAACATATAACTTAACATTACCAGAATGTTCAGCTTCTCTTATAGAACATATGACATTAAAATTCTGTAATGTTAGGCTTCTATTTTAGAAGACAACGTTAAAATTTCATATTGTTCAGCTTCTATTTTAGAACATATAACGTACAATTCCAGAATGTTCAGCTTCTATTTTACAACATAAAAACGTAAAAATTCCAGAATGTTCAGCTTTCATTTTATAGAACACATGACATTAAAATTCTTTAATGTTCATCTTCATTTTAGAACATACAAACGTACAATTCCAGAATGTTCAGCTTCTATTTTAGAACATACAACGTACAATTCCCGAATGTTCAGCTTGTATTTTAGAACACTTAACGTTACAATTACGGAAATGTTAAGATTCTATTTGTAAATACGTGACATTAAAATTCCAGAAAATGTTCAGCTTCTATTTTAGAACATACAACGTACAATTCCAGAATGTTCAGCTTCTATTTTAGAACATATAACGTTTAAATCAAGTAATGTTAAGCTTTTGTATTAGAAGACAATGTATGGCACTTCAGGAATTGTTCAGCTTGTATTTTAGAACACTTAACGTTACAATTAATAAATGTTAAGATTCTATTTCAGAACACGTGACATTAAAATTCCAGAATGTTCCAGGCCTTCATTTTATAACATATAAGTGCTTAAAATTTCAGAACGTTCAGCTTTTATTTTAGAACATATAACGAAACTATTGTAGAATGTCTTGCTTTCTATTTTAGAACACATGACATTAAAATTGCGGAATGTTCAGCTTCTATTTTAGAACATATAACGTACATCACCTAGAATGTTCAGGTTCTATTTTAGAACATAAAACATACAATTCCCCAATGTTCAGGTTCTATTTTAGAACATACAACGTACAATTCCAGAATGTTCAGCTTCTATTTTAGAACATATAACGTTAAAATTCTGGGATGTTAAGCTTCTATTTTAGAAGACAACGTTAAAATTTCAGAATGTTCAGCTTCTATTTTAGAACATAAAACGTAACAATTCCAGCATGTTCAGCTTCTATTTCAGAACATATAACGTAACAATCCCGGAATGTTCTGCTTCTATTTTAGAAGACAACGTTAAAATTTCAGAATGTTCAGCTTCTATTTTAGAACATATAACGAAACAATTGCAGAATGTTCAGCTTCTATTTTAGAACACATGACATTAAAATTGCGGAATGTTCAGCTTCTATTTTGGAACACATAACGTTAAAATTCCGGAATGTTCAGCTTCTATTGTAGAACATATATCATAACAATTCCAGAATGTTCAGCTTCTGTTTTAGAACATATAACGTTTCAATTAGGGAATGTTCAGCTTCTATTTTAGAACATATAACGTTACACTACCGGAATGTTCAGCTTCTATTTTAGAACATGATGTTAACATTTTCGAAATGTTCAGATTCTATTTTAGAACACATGACATTAAAATTCCGGAATGTTCAGCTTCTATTTTAGAAACATACATGACATTAAAATTCTGAAATATTCAGCTTCTATTTTAGAACATAAAACGTAAAAATTCCAGAATGTTTAGCTTCTATTTTAGAACACATGACATTAAAATTCTGGAATGTTCAGCTTCTATTTTAGAACATACAACGTACAATTCCAGAATGTTCAGCTTGTATTTTAGAACACTTAACGTTACAATTACGGAATGTTAAGATTCTATTTCAGAACACGTGACATTAATATTCCAGAATGTTCAGCTTCTATTTTAGAACATACAACGTACAATTCCAGAATGTTCAGCTTCTATTTTAGAACATATAACGTTAAAATTTCTGAATGTTAAGCTCCTATTTTATAAGACAACATTAAAATTTCAGAATGTTCAGCTTCTATTTTAGAACATAAAATGTAACAATTCCAGAATGTTCAGCTTCTGTTTTAGAACATATAACGTTACAAATTAGGGAATGTTCAGATTCTATTTTAGAACACGAAGTTAACATTTCAAAATGTTCAGATTCTATTTTAGAACACATGACATTAAAATTCTGAAATGTTCAGCTTCTATTTTAGAACACATGACATTAAAATTCTGAAATGTTCAGCTTTGTATTTTAGAACATAAAACCTAAAAATTCCAGAATGTTTAGCTTCTATTTTAGAACACATGACATTAAAATTCCGGAATGTTCAGCTTCTATTTTAGAATATACAACGTACAATTCCAGATTGTTCAGTTTCTCTTTTAGAACATACAACGTACAATTCCAGAATGTTCAGCTTGTATTTTAGAACACTTAACGTTACAATTACGGAATGTTTTGATTCTATTTCAGAACACATGACATTAAAATTCCAGAATGTTCACAGCTTCTATTTTAGAACATATAATGTAACAATTCCAGAATGTTCAGCTTTTTCTTATAGAACATATGATATTAAAATTCTGTAATGTTACGCTTCTATTTTAGAAGACAACGTTAAAATTTCAGACTTGTTCAGCTTCTATTTTAGAACATATAACGTTACAATTTCAGAATGTTCAGCTTCTGTTTTAGAACGTCAAACGTAACAATTCCAGAATGTTCAGCTTCTATTTTAGAACATATTACATAACAATTCCAGAATGTTCAGCTTCTATTTTAGAACACATAACGTTAAAATTCCGGAATATTCATCTTCTATTTTAGAACATATATAACGTAGCCATTACAGAATGTTCAGCTTCTATTTTAGAACACGATGTTAACCTTTCCAAATGTTCAGATTCTATTTTAGAACATATTAAATAACAATTCCAGAATGTTCAGCTTCTATTTTAGAACATATAACGTTAAAAATCTTTGATGTTACGCTTCTATTTTAGAAGACAACGTTAAAATTTCAGATTGTTCAGCTTCTATTTTAGAACGTATAACGTTACAATTTCGGAATGTTCAGCTTCTGTTTTAGAACACGATGTTAACATTCCGAAATGTTCAGATTCTATTTTAGAACATATTACATAACAATTCCAGAATGTTCAGCTCTTGTTTTAGAACATATGAGTTTAAAATTCGGGAATTTTCAGCTTCTATTTTAGAACACATAACGTTAAAAATCCGGAATATTCATCTTCTATTTTAGAACATATATAGTAACAATTCCAGAATGTTCAGCTTCTATTTTAGAACACGACGTTAACATTTCGAAATGTTCAGATTCTATTTTAGAACACATGACATTAAAATTCTGAAATGTTCAGCTTCTATTTTAGAACATACAACGTAAAAATTCCAGAATGTTCAGCTTCTATTTTAGAACATGACATTAAAATTCGGGAATGTTCAGCTTCTATTTTAGAACATACAACGTACAATTCCAGAACGTTCAGCTTCTATTTTAGAACAAAAACGTACAATTCCCGAATGTTCAGCTTGTATTTTAGAACACTTAACGTTACAATTACGGAATGTTCGGATTCTATTTCAGAACACATGACATTAAAATTCCAGAATGTTCAGCTTCTATTTTAGAACATATGACATTAAAATTCTGAAATATTCAGCTTCTATTTTAGATCATAAAACTTAAAAATTCCAGAATGTTTAGCTTCTATTTTAGAACATATGACATTAAAATCCCGGAATGTTCAGCTTCTATTTTAGAACATACAACGTACAATTCCAGAATGTTCAGCTTGTATTTTAGAACACTTAACGTTACAATTACGGAATGTTAAGATTCTATTTCAGAACACGTGACATTAATATTCCAGAATGTTCAGCTTCTATTTTAGAACATACAACGTACAATTCCAGAATGTTCAGCTTCTATTTTAGAACATATAACGTTAAAATTCTGGAATGTTAAGCTTCTATTTTATAAGACAACATTAAAATTTCAGAATGTTCAGCTTCTATTTTAGAACATAAAATGTAACAATTCCAGAATGTTCAGCTTCTATTTTAGAACATAAAATGTAACAATTCCAGAATACCCAGCTTCTATTTTAGAACATATAACATTACAATTCCGGAATGTTCAGCTTCAATTTTAGAACACAATGTTAAAATTTCAAAATGTTCAGATTCTATTTTAGAACATATGATATTAAACTTCCGGAATGTTCAGCTTCTATTTTAGAACATACAACGCACAATTCCAGAATGTTCAGCTTCTATTTTAGAACATATAACGTTGGAATTTCAGATTGCTCCCATTTTTGTTTTAGAACATATAACGTAACAATTGCAGAATGTTCAGCTTCTATTTTAGAACATATGACATTAAAATTGCGGAATGTTCAGCTTCTATTTTGGAACATATAACTTTAAAATTCCGGAATGTTCAGCTTCTATTTTAGAACATATAACATGACAATTCCAGAATGTTCAGCTTCTGTTTTAGAACATATAACGTTACAATTAGGGAATGTTCAGATTCTATTTTAGAACACGAAGTTAACATTTCAAAATGTTCAGATTCTATTTTAGAACACATGACATTAAAATTCTGAAATGTTCAGCTTCTATTTTAGAACACATGACATTAAAATTCTGAAATGTTCAGCTTGTATTTTAGAACATAAAACCTAAAAATTCCAGAATGTTTAGCTTCTATTTTAGAACAGATGACATTAAAATTCCGGATTGTTCAGCTTCTATTTTAGAATATACAACGTACAATTCCAGATTGTTCAGTTTCTCTTTTAGAACATACAACGTACAATTCCAGAATGTTCAGCTTGTATTTTAGAACACTTAACGTTACAATTACGGAATGCATTTTGATTCTATTTCAGAACACATGACATTAAAATTCCAGAATGTTCACAGCTTCTATTTTAGAACATACTCTAAGTAACAATTCCAGAATGTTCAGCTTTTCTTATAGAACATATGATATTAAAATTCTGTAATGTTACGCTTCTATTTTAGAAGACAACGTTAAAATTTCAGACTGTTCAGCTTCTATTTTAGAACATATAACGTTACAATTTCAGAATGTTCAGCTTCTGTTTTAGAACGTCAAACGTAACAATTCCAGAATGTTCAGCTTCTATTTTAGAACATATTACATAACAATTCCAGAATGTTCAGCTTCTATTTTTAGAACACATAACGTTAAAATTCCGGAATATTCATCTTCTATTTTAGAACATATAATGAAGCCATTACAGAATGTTCAGCTTCTATTTTAGAACACGATGTTAACCTTTCCAAATGTTCAGATTCTATTTTAGAACATATTAAATAACAATTCCAGAATGTTCAGCTTCTATTTTAGAACATATAACGTTAAAAATCTTTGATGTTACGCTTCTATTTTAGAAGACAACGTTAAAATTTCAGATTGTTCAGCTTCTATTTTAGAACGTACAACGTTACAATTTCGGAATGTTCAGCTTCTGTTTTAGAACACGATGTTAACATTCCGAAATGTTCAGATTCTATTTTAGAACATATTACATAACAATTCCAGAATGTTCAGCTTTTGTTTTAGAACACATGACATTAAAATTCGGGAATTTTCAGCTTCTATTTTAGAACACATAACGTTAAAATTCCGGAATATTCATCTTCTATTTTAGAACATATATAGTAAAAATTCCAGAATGTTCAGCTTCTATTTTAGAACACGACGTTAACATTTCGAAATGTTCAGATTCTATTTTAGAACACATGACATTAAAATTCTGAAATGTTCAGCTTCTATTTTAGAACATACAACGTAAAAATTCCAGAATGTTCAGCTTCTATTTTAGAACACGACATTAAAATTCGGGAATGTTCAGCTTCTATTTTAGAACATACAACGTACAATTCCAGAATGTTCAGCTTCTATTTTAGGAACAAAAAACGTACAATTCCGGAATGTTCAGCTTGTATTTTAGAACACTTAACGTTACAATTACGGAATGTTCAGATTCTATTTCAGAACACATGACATTAAAATTCCAGAATGTTCAGCTTCTATTTTAGAACATATGACATTAAAATTCTGAAATATTCAGCTTCTATTTTAGAACATAAAACGTAAAAATTCCAGAATGTTTAGCTTCTATTTTAGAACACATGACATTAAAATTCCGGAATGTTCAGCTTCTATTTTAGAACATACAACGTACAATTCCAGAATGTTCAGCTTGTATTTTAGAACACTTAACGTTACAATTACGGAATGTTAAGATTCTATTTCAGAACACGTGACATTAATATTCCAGAATGTTCAGCTTCTATTTTAGAACATACAACGTACAATTCCAGAATGTTCAGCTTCTATTTTAGAACATATAACGTTAAAATTCTGGAATGTTAAGCTTCTATTTTAGAAGACAACATTAAAATTTCAGAATGTTCAGCTTCTATTTTAGAACATAAAATGTAACAATTCCAGAATGTTCAGCTTCTATTTTAGAACATAAAATGTAACAATTCCAGAATGTTCAGCTTCTATTTTAGAACATATAACATTACAATTCCGGAATGTTCAGCTTCAATTTTAGAACACAATGTTAAAATTTCAAAATGTTCAGATTCTATTTTAGAACACATGACATTAAAATTCCGGAATATTCAGCTTCTATTTTAGAACATACAACGTACAATTCCAGAATGTTCAGCTTCTATTTTAGAACATATAACGTTGGAATTTCAGATTGCTCAGATTTTGTTTTAGAACATATAACGTAACAATTGCAGAATGTTCAGCTTCTATTTTAGAACACATGACATTAAAATTGCGGAATGTTCAGCTTCTATTTTGGAACACATAACTTTAAAATTCCGGAATGTTCAGCTTCTATTTTTAGAACATATAACATGACAATTCCAGAATGTTCAGCTTCTGTTTTAGAACATATAACGTTACAATTAGGGAATGTTCAGATTCTATTTTAGAACACGAAGTTAACATTTCAAAATGTTCAGATTCTATTTTAGAACACATGACATTAAAATTCTGAAATGTTCAGCTTCTATTTTAGAACACATGACATTAAAATTCTGAAATGTTCAGCTTGTATTTTAGAACATAAAACCTAAAAATTCCAGAATGTTTAGCTTCTATTTTAGAACACATGACATTAAAATTCCGGAATGTTCAGCTTCTATTTTAGAATATACAACGTACAATTCCAGATTGTTCAGTTTCTCTTTTAGAACATACAACGTACAATTCCAGAATGTTCAGCTTGTATTTTAGAACACTTAACGTTACGATTACGGAATGTTTTGATTCTATTTCAGAACACATGACATTAAAATTCCAGAATGTTCACAGCTTCTATTTTAGAACATATAACGTAACAATTCCAGAATGTTCAGCTTCTCTTATAGAACATATGATATTAAAATTCTGTAATGTTACGCTTCTATTTTAGAAGACAACGTTAAAATTTCAGACTGTTCAGCTTCTATTTTAGAACATATAACGTTACAATTTCAGAATGTTCAGCTTCTGTTTTAGAACGTCAAACGTAACAATTCCAGAATGTTCAGCTTCTATTTTAGAACATATTACAT
The DNA here is from genome assembly GCA_947000775.1 of Pterois miles. Taxonomy (NCBI): domain Eukaryota; kingdom Metazoa; phylum Chordata; class Actinopteri; order Perciformes; family Scorpaenidae; genus Pterois; species Pterois miles. The sequence continues at coordinate 48,234 of CAMQGK010000041.1, read as the reverse complement.
AACAATTCCAGAATGTTCAGCTTCTATTTTAGAACACATAACGTTAAAATTCCGGAATATTCATCTTCTATTTTAGAACATATAACGTAGCCATTACAGAATGTTCAGCTTCTATTTTAGAACACGATGTTAACCTTTCCAAATGTTCAGATTCTATTTTAGAACATATTAAATAACAATTCCAGAATGTTCAGCTTCTATTTTAGAACATATAACGTTAAAAATCTTTGATGTTACGCTTCTATTTTAGAAGACAACGTTAAAATTTCAGATTGTTCAGCTTCTATTTTAGAACGTATAACGTTACAATTTCGGAATGTTCAGCTTCTGTTTTAGAACACGATGTTAACATTCCGAAATGTTCAGATTCTATTTTAGAACATATTACATAACAATTCCAGAATGTTCAGCTTTTGTTTTAGAACACATGACATTAAAATTCGGGAATTTTCAGCTTCTATTTTAGAACACATAACGTTAAAATTCCGGAATATTCATCTTCTATTTTAGAACATATATAGTAACAATTCCAGAATGTTCAGCTTCTATTTTAGAACACGACGTTAACATTTCGAAATGTTCAGATTCTATTTTAGAACACATGACATTAAAATTCTGAAATGTTCAGCTTCTATTTTAGAACATACAACGTAAAAATTCCAGAATGTTCAGCTTCTATTTTAGAACACGACATTAAAATTCGGGAATGTTCAGCTTCTATTTTAGAACATACAACGTACAATTCCAGAATGTTCAGCTTCTATTTTAGAACAAAAAACGTACAATTCCGGAATGTTCAGCTTGTATTTTAGAACACTTAACGTTACAATTACGGAATGTTCAGATTCTATTTCAGAACACATGACATTAAAATTCCAGAATGTTCAGCTTCTATTTTAGAACATATGACATTAAAATTCTGAAATATTCAGCTTCTATTTTAGAACATAAAACGTAAAAATTCCAGAATGTTTAGCTTCTATTTTAGAACACATGACATTAAAATTCCAGAATGTTCAGCTTCTATTTTAGAACATACAACGTACAATTCCAGAATGTTCAGCTTGTATTTTAGAACACTTAACGTTACAATTACGGAATGTTAAGATTCTATTTCAGAACACGTGACATTAATATTCCAGAATGTTCAGCTTCTATTTTTAGAACATACAACGTACAATTCCAGAATGTTCAGCTTCTATTTTAGAACATATAACGTTAAAATTCTGGAATGTTAAGCTTCTATTTTAGAAGACAACATTAAAATTTCAGAATGTTCAGCTTCTATTTTAGAACATAAAATGTAACAATTCCAGAATGTTCAGCTTCTATTTTAGAACATATAACATTACAATTCCGGAATGTTCAGCTTCAATTTTAGAACACAATGTTAAAATTTCAAAATGTTCAGATTCTATTTTAGAACACATGACATTAAAATTCCGGAATGTTCAGCTTCTATTTTAGAACATACAACGTACAATTCCAGAATGTTCAGCTTCTATTTTAGAACATATAACGTTGGAATTTCAGATTGCTCAGATTTTGTTTTAGAACATATAACGTAACAATTGCAGAATGTTCAGCTTCTATTTTAGAACACATGACATTAAAATTGCGGAATGTTCAGCTTCTATTTTGGAACACATAACTTTAAAATTCCGGAATGTTCAGCTTCTATTTTAGAACATATAACATGACAATTCCAGAATGTTCAGCTTCTGTTTTAGAACATATAACGTTACAATTAGGGAATGTTCAGATTCTATTTTAGAACACGAAGTTAACATTTCAAAATGTTCAGATTCTATTTTAGAACACATGACATTAAAATTCTGAAATGTTCAGCTTCTATTTTAGAACACATGACATTAAAATTCTGAAATGTTCAGCTTGTATTTTAGAACATAAAACCTAAAAATTCCAGAATGTTTAGCTTCTATTTTAGAACAGATGACATTAAAATTCCGGATTGTTCAGCTTCTATTTTAGAATATACAACGTACAATTCCAGATTGTTCAGTTTCTCTTTTAGAACATACAACGTACAATTCCAGAATGTTCAGCTTGTATTTTAGAACACTTAACGTTACAATTACGGAATGTTTTGATTCTATTTCAGAACACATGACATTAAAATTCCAGAATGTTCACAGCTTCTATTTTAGAACATATAACGTAACAATTCCAGAATGTTCAGCTTTTCTTATAGAACATATGATATTAAAATTCTGTAATGTTACGCTTCTATTTTAGAAGACAACGTTAAAATTTCAGACTGTTCAGCTTCTATTTTAGAACATATAACGTTACAATTTCAGAATGTTCAGCTTCTGTTTTAGAACGTCAAACGTAACAATTCCAGAATGTTCAGCTTCTATTTTAGAACATATTACATAACAATTCCAGAATGTTCAGCTTCTATTTTAGAACACATAACGTTAAAATTCCGGAATATTCATCTTCTATTTTAGAACATATAACGTAGCCATTACAGAATGTTCAGCTTCTATTTTAGAACACGATGTTAACCTTTCAAAATGTTCAGATTCTATTTTAGAACATATTAAATAACAATTCCAGAATGTTCAGCTTCTATTTTAGAACATATAACGTTAAAAATCTTTGATGTTACGCTTCTATTTTAGAAGACAACGTTAAAATTTCAGATTGTTCAGCTTCTATTTTAGAACGTATAACGTTACAATTTCGGAATGTTCAGCTTCTGTTTTAGAACACGATGTTAACATTCCGAAATGTTCAGATTCTATTTTAGAACATATTACATAACAATTCCAGAATGTTCAGCTTTTGTTTTAGAACACATGACATTAAAATTCGGGAATTTTCAGCTTCTATTTTAGAACACATAACGTTAAAATTCCGGAATATTCATCTTCTATTTTAGAACATATATAGTAACAATTCCAGAATGTTCAGCTTCTATTTTAGAACACGACGTTAACATTTCGAAATGTTCAGATTCTATTTTAGAACACATGACATTAAAATTCTGAAATGTTCAGCTTCTATTTTAGAACATACAACGTAAAAATTCCAGAATGTTCAGCTTCTATTTTAGAACACGACATTAAAATTCGGGAATGTTCAGCTTCTATTTTAGAACATACAACGTACAATTCCAGAATGTTCAGCTTCTATTTTAGAACAAAAAACGTACAATTCCGGAATTTTCAGCTTGTATTTTAGAACACTTAACGTTACAATTACGGAATGTTCAGATTCTATTTCAGAACACATGACATTAAAATTCCAGAATGTTCAGCTTCTATTTTAGAACATAAAACGTAAAAATTCCAGAATGTTAAGCTTCTATTTTAGAACACATGACATTGAAATTCCGGAATGTTCAGCTTCTATTTTAGAACATACAACGTACAATTCCAGAATGTTCAGCTTCTATTTTAGAACATACAACGTACAATTCCCGAATGTTCAGCTTGTATTTTAGAACACTTAACGTTACAATTGCGGAATGTTCAGATTCTATTTCAGAATACATGACATTAAAATTCCAGAATGTTCAGCTTCTATTTTAGAACATATAACGAAACAATTGCAGGATGTTGAGCTTCTATTTTAGAAAACATGACATTAAAATTGCGGAATGTTCAGCTTCTATTTTGGAACACATAAAGTTAAAATTCCGGAATGTTCAGCTTCTATTTTAGAACATATTACATAACAATTCCAGAATGTTCAGCTTCTGTTTTAGAACACATGACATAAAAATTCGGGAATGTTCAGCTTCTATTTTAGAACACATCACGTTAAAATTCCGGAATATTCATCTTCTATTTTAGAACATATGACGTAACAATTCCAGAATGTTCAGCTTCTATTTTAGAACACGACGTTAACATTTCAAAATGTTCAGCTTCTATTTAAGAACATAAAACGTAAAAATTCCAGAATGTTCAGCTTCTATTTTAGAACACATGACATTAAAATTCCGGAATGTTCAGCTTCTATTTTAGAACATACAACGTACAATTCCAGAATGTTCAGCTTCTATTTTAGAACATACAACGTACAATTCCCGAATGTTCAGCTTGTATTTTAGAACACTTAACGTTACAATTGCGGAATGTTAAGATTCTATTTCAGAACACGTGACATTAAAATTCCAGAATGTTTAGCTTCTATTTTAGAACATACAACGTACAATTCCAGAATGTTCAGCTTCTATTTTAGAACACAAGACATTAAAATTCCAGAATGTTCAGCTTCTATTTTAGAACATACAACGTACAATTCCCGAATGTTCAGCTTGTATTTTAGAACACTTAACGTTACAATTACGGAATGTTAAGATTCTATTTCAGAACACGTGACATTAAAATTCCAGAATGTTCAGCTTCTATTTTAGAACATACAACGTACAATTCCAGAATGTTCAGCTTCTATTTTAGAACATATAACGTTTAAATTCTGTAATGTTAAGCTTCTATATTAGAAGACAACGTTAAAATTTCAGAATGTTCAGCTTCTATTTCAGAACCTATAACGTAACAATTCCGGAATGTTAAGCTTCTATTTTAGAAGACAATGTTAAAATTTCAGAATGTTCAGCTTCTATTTTAGAACATATAATGTTTAAATTTCATAACGAAACTATTGTAGAATGTTCAGCTTCTATTTTAGAACACATGACATTAAAATTGCGGAATGTTCAGCTTCTATTTTGGAACACATAACGTTAAAATTCCGGAATGTTCAGCTTTTGTTTTAGAACATATAACATGACAATTCCAGAATGTTCAGCTTCTGTTTTAGAACATATAACGTTACAATTAGGGAATGTTCAGATTCTATTGTAGAACACGACGTTAACATTTCAAAATGTTCAGATTCTATTTTAGAACATATAACGTTACAATTCAGGAATGTTCAGCTTCTATTTTAGAACATATTACATAACAATTCCAGAATGTTCAGCTTCTATTTTAGAACACATGACATTAAAATTCCGGAATGTTCAGCTTCTATTTTAGAACATACAACGTACAATTCCAGAATGTTCAGCTTCTATTTTAGAACATACAACGTACAATTCCCGAATGTTCAGCTTGTATTTTAGAACACTTAACGTTACAATTACGGAATGTTAAGATTCTATTTCAGAACACGTGACATTAAAATTCCAGAATGTTTAGCTTCTATTTTAGAACATACAACGTACAATTCCAGAATGTTCAGCTTCTATTTTAGAACACAAGACATTAAAATTCCAGAATGTTCAGCTTCTATTTTAGAACATACAACGTACAATTCCCGAATGTTCAGCTTGTATTTTAGAACACTTAACGTTACAATTACGGAATGTTAAGATTCTATTTCAGAACACGTGACATTAAAATTCCAGAATGTTCAGCTTCTATTTTAGAACATACAACGTACAATTCCAGAATGTTCAGCTTCTATTTTTAGAACATATAACGTTTAAATTCTGTAATGTTAAGCTTCTATATTAGAAGACAACGTTAAAATTTCAGAATGTTCAGCTTCTATTTCAGAACCTATAACGTAACAATTCCGGAATGTTAAGCTTCTATTTTAGAAGACAATGTTAAAATTTCAGAATGTTCAGCTTCTATTTTAGAACATATAATGTTTAAATTTCATAACGAAACTATTGTAGAATGTTCAGCTTCTATTTTAGAACACATGACATTAAAATTGCGGAATGTTCAGCTTCTATTTTGGAACACATAACGTTAAAATTCCGGAATGTTCAGCTTTTGTTTTAGAACATATAACATGACAATTCCAGAATGTTCAGCTTCTGTTTTAGAACATATAACGTTACAATTAGGGAATGTTCAGATTCTATTGTAGAACACGACGTTAACATTTCAAAATGTTCAGATTCTATTTTAGAACATATAACGTTACAATTCAGGAATGTTCAGCTTCTATTTTAGAACATATTACATAACAATTCCAGAATGTTCAGCTTGTGTTTTAGAACACGACATTAAAATTAGGGAATGTTCAGCTTCTATTTTAGAAGACACATAACGTTAAAATTCCGGAATATTCATCTTCTATTTTAGAACATACAACGTACAATTCCAGAATGTTCAGCTTCTATTTTAGAACATACAACGTACAATTCCAGAATGTTCAGCTTCTATTTTAGAACATATAACGTTAAAATTCTGGAATGTTAAGCTTCTATTTTAGAACATATAACATAACAATTCCAGAATGTTCTGCTTCTGTTTTAGAACATATAACGTTACTATTAGGTAATGTTCAGTTCTTCTATTTCAGAACATATAACGTTACAATTCCGGAATGTTCAGCTTCTATTTTAGAACACGATGTTAACAATTCAAAATGTTCAGATTCTATTTTAGAACACATGACATTAAAATTCCGGAATGTTAAGCTTCTATTTTAGAACATATAACATAACAATTCCGAAGAATGTTCTGCTTCTGTTTTAGAACATATAACGTTACTATTAGGTAATGTTCAGCTTCTATTTCAGAACATATAACGTTACAATTCCGGAATGTTCAGCTTCTATTTTAGAACATACAACGTAAAATTCCAGAATGTTCAGCTTCTATTTTACAACATATAACGTTAGAGAATTTCAGAATGTTCAGCTTTTGTTTTAGAACATATAACATGACAATAATCCAGAATGTTCAGCTTCTGTTTTAGAACATATAACGTTACAATTAGGGAATGTTCAGATTCTATTGTAGAACACGACGTTAACATTTCAAAATGTTCAGATTCTATTTTAGAACATATAACGTTACAATTCAGGAATGTTCAGCTTCTATTTTAGAACATATTACATAACAATTCCAGAATGTTCAGCTTGTGTTTTAGAACACATGACATTAAAATTAGGGAATGTTCAGCTTCTATTTTAGAACACATAACGTTAAAATTCCGGAATATTCATCTTCTATTTTAGAACATACAACGTACAATTCCAGAATGTTCAGCTTCTATTTTAGAACATACAACGTACAATTCCAGAATGTTCAGCTTCTATTTTAGAACATATAACGTTAAAATTCTGGAATGTTAAGCTTCTATTTTAGAACATATAACATAACAATTCCAGAATGTTCTGCTTCTGTTTTAGAACATATAACGTTACTATTAGGTAATGTTCAGCTTCTATTTCAGAACATATAACGTTACAATTCCGGAATGTTCAGCTTCTATTTTAGAACATACAACGTAAAATTCCAGAATGTTCAGCTTCTATTTTACAACATATAACGTTAGAATTTCAGAATGTTCAGCTTTTTGTTTTAGAACATATAACATGACAATTCCAGAATGTTCAGCTTCTGTTTTAGAACATATAACGTTACAATTAAGGGAATGTTCCAGATTCTATTGTAGAACATATAACGTTACAATTCAGGAATGTTCAGCTTCTATTTTAGAACATATTACATAACAATTCCAGAATGTTCAGCTTGTGTTTTAGAACACATGACATTAAAAATTAGGGAATGTTCAGCTTCTATTTTAGAACACATAACGTTAAAATTCCGGAATATTCATCTTCTATTTTAGAACATACAACGTACAATTCCAGAATGTTCAGCTTCTATTTTAGAACATACAACGTACAATCCAGAATGTTCAGCTTCTATTTTAGAACATATAACGTTAAAATTCTGGAATGTTAAGCTTCTATTTTAGAAGACAACGTTAAAATTTCAGAATGTTCAGCTTCTATTTGAGAACATATAACTTAACAATTCCGGAATGTTAAGCTTCTATTTTAGAAGACAACGTTAAAATTTCAGAATGTTCAGCTTCTATTTTAGAACATATAACGAAACAATTGCAGAATGTTGAGCTTCTATTTTAGAACACATGACATTAAAATTGCGGAATGTTCAGCTTCAATTTTGGAACACATAAAGTTAAAACTCCGGAATGTTCAGCTTCTATTTTAGAACATATAACATAACAATTCCAGAATGTTCTGCTTCTGTTTTAGAACATATAACGTTACTATTAGGTAATGTTCAGCTTCTATTTCAGAACATATAACGTTACAATTCCGGAATGTTCAGCTTCTATTTTAGAACACGATGTTAACAATTCGAAATGTTCAGATTCTATTTTAGAACACATGACATTAAAATTCCGGAATGTTCAGCTTCTATTTTAGAACATACAACGTAAAATTCCAGAATGTTCAGCTTCTATTTTACAACATATAACGTTAGAATTTCAGAATGTTCAGCTTTTGTTTTAGAACATATAACATGACAATTCCAGAATGTTCAGCTTCTGTTTTAGAACATATAACGTTACAATTAGGGAATGGTCAGATTCTATTGTAGAACACGACGTTAACATTTCAAAAATGTTCAGATTCTATTTTTAGAACATATAACGTTACAATTCAGGAATGTTCAGCTTCTATTTTAGAACATATTACATAACAATTCCAGAATGTTCAGCTTGTGTTTTAGAACACATGACATTAAAATTAGGGAATGTTCAGCTTCTATTTTAGAACACATAACGTTAAAATTCCGGAATATTCATCTTCTATTTTAGAACATACAACGTACAATTCCAGAATGTTCAGCTTCTATTTTAGAACACATAACGTTAAAATTCTGGAATATTCATCTTCTATTTTAGAACACATAACGTTAAAAATCCTGAATATTCATCTTCTATTTTAGAACATATAACGTAACAATTCCAGAATGTTCAGCTTCTATTTTACAACATACAACGTTAGAATTTCAGAATGTAAAGCTTTTGTTTTAGAACATATAACGTAACAATTGCAGAATGTTCAGCTTCTATTTTAAGACACATGACATTGGAATTGCGGAATGTTCAGCTTCTATTTTGGAACACATAACATTAAAATTCCGGAATGTTCAGCTTCTATTTTAGAACATATAAAATGACAATTCCAGAATGTTCAGCTTCTGTTTTAGAACATATAACGTTACAATTAGGGAATATTCAGCTTCTATTTTAGAACATTTAACGTTACAATTCCGGAATGTTCAGCTTCTATTTTAGAACACGATTTTAACAATTCGAAATGTTCAGATTCTATTTTGGAACACATAACATTAAAATTCCGGAATGTTCAGCTTCTATTTTTAGAACATATAACATGACAATTCCAGAATGTTCAGCTTCTATTTTAGAACACGACATTAACATTTCAAAATGTTCAGCTTCTATTTTAGAACATAAAACGTAAAAATTCCAGAATGTTCAGCTTCTATTTTAGAACACATGACATTAAAATTGCGGAATGTTCAGCTTCTATTTTGGAACACATAACGTTAAAATTCCGGAATGTTCAGCTTCTATTGTAGAACATATATCATAACAATTCCAGAATGTTCAGCTTCTGTTTTAGAACATATAACGTTTCAATTAGGGAATGTTCAGCTTCTATTTTAGAACATATAACGTTACAATTCGGGAATGTTCAGCTTCTATTTTAGAACATATTACATAACAATTCCAGAATGTTCTGCTTCTGTTTTAGAACATATAACGTTACAATTAGGGAATGTTCAGCTTCTATTTTAGAACATATTACATACCAATTCCAGAATGTTCAGCTTCTGTTTTAGAACATATAACGTACAATTCCAGAATGTTCAGGTTCTATTTTAGAACATAAAACGTACAATTCCCCAATGTTCAGGTTCTATTTTAGAACATACAACGTACAATTCCAGAATGTTCTGCTTCTATTTTAGAACATATAACGTTAAAATGCTGGGATGTTAAGCTTCTATTTTAGAAGACAACGTTAAAATTTCAGAATGTTCAGCTTCTATTTTAGAACATAAAACGTAAAAATTCCAGCATGTTCAGCTTCTATTTCAGAACATATAACGTAACAATTCCGGAATGTTAAGCTTCTATTTTAGAGGAACAACGTAAAAATTTCAGAATGTTCAGCTTCTATTTTAGAACATATAACGAAACAATTGCAGAATGTTCAGCCTTCTATTTTAGAACACATGACATTAAAATTGCGGAATGTTCAGCTTCTATTTTGGAACACATAACGTTAAAATTCCGGAATGTTCAGCTTCCTATTGTAGAACATATATCATAACAATTCCAGAATGTTCAGCTTCTGTTTTAGAACATATAACGTTTTAATTAGGGAATGTTCAGCTTCTATTTTAGAACATATAACGTTACAATTCGGGGAATGTTCAGCTTCTATTTTAGAACATATTACATAACAATTCCAGAATGTTCTGCTTCTGTTTTAGAACATATAACGTTACACTTAGGGAATGTTCAGCTTCTATTTTAGAACATATTACATACCAATTTCAGAATGTTCAGCTTCTGTTTTTAGAACACATGACATAACAATTCCAGAATGTTCAGCTTCTGTTTTAGGAACACATGACATAAAAATTCGGGAATGTTAGCTTCTATTTTAGAACACATAACGTTAAAATTCTGGAATATTCATCTTCTATTTTAGAACATATAACGCAACAATTCCAGAATGTTCAGCTTCTATTTTACAACATATAACGTTAGAATTTCCAGAATGTTCAGCTTTTGTTTTAGAACATATAACGTAACAATTGCAGAATGTTCAGCTTCTATTTTAAGACACATGACATTGGAATTGCGGAATGTTCAGCTTCTATTTTGGAACACATAACATTAAAATTCCGGAATGTTCAGCTTCTATTTTAGAACATATAACATGACAATTCCAGAATGTTCAGCTTCTGTTTTAGAACATATAACGTTACAATTAGGGAATGTTCAGATTCTATTTTAGAACACGACGTTAACATTTCAAAATGTTCAGCTTCTATTTTAGAACACATGACATTAAAATTCCGGAATGTTCAGCTTCTATTTTAGAACATACAACGTACAATTCCAGAATGTTCAGCTTCTATTTTAGAACACACAACGTACAATTCCCGAATGTTCAGCTTGTATTTTAGAAAACTTAACGTTACAATTACAGAATGTTAAGATTCTATTTCAGAACACGTGACATTAAAATTCCAGAATGTTCAGCTTCTATTTTAGAACATATAACATGACAATTCCAGAATGTTCAGCTTCTGTTTTAGAACATATAACGTTACAATTAGGGAATGTTCAGATTCTATTTTAGAACACGACGTTAACATTTGAAAATGTTCAGCTTCTATTTTAGAACACATAACGGTAAAATTCCGGAATATTCATCTTCTATTTTAGAACATATAACGTAACAATTCCAGAATATTCAGCTTCTATTTTAGAACACGACGTTAACATTTCAAAATGTTCAGCTTCTATTTTAGAACACATGACATTAAAATTCTGGAATGTTCAGCTTCTATTTTAGAACATATAACGTACAATTCCAGAATGTTCAGCTTCTATTTATAGAACATACAACGTACAATTCCAGAATGTTCAGCTTCTATTTTAGAACATATAACGTTAAAATTCTGGAATGTTAAGCTTCTATTTTAGAAGACAACGTTAAAAAATTTCAGAATGTTTAGCTTCTATTTGAGAACATATAGCGTAACAATTCCGGAATGTTAAGCTTCTATTTTAGAAGACAACGTTAAAATTTCAGAATGTTCAGCTTCTATTTTAGAACATATAACGAAACAATTGCAGAATGTTGAGCTTCTATTTTAGAACACATGACATTAAAATTGCGGAATGTTCAGCTTCAATATTAGAACACATAAAGTTAAAATTCCGGGAATGTTCAGCTTCTATTTTTAGAACATATAACATAACAATTCCAGAATGTTTCTGCTTCTGTTTTAGAACATATAACGTTACTATTAGGGGAATGTTCAGCTTCTATTTCAGAACATATAACGTTACAATTCAGGGAATGTTCAGCTTCTATTTTAGAACATATTACATAACAATTCCAGAATGTTCTGCTTCTGTTTTAGAACATATAACGTTACAATTAGGGAATGTTCAGCTTCTATTTTAGAACATATTACATACCAATTCCAGAATGTTCAGCTTCTGTTTTAGAACACATGACATAACAATTCCAGAATGTTCAGCTTCTTTTTTAGAACACATGACATAAAAATTCGGGAATGTTTAGCCTCTATTTTAGAACACATAACGATAAAATTCTGGAATATTCATCTTCTATTTTAGAACATATAACGTAACAATTCCAGAATGTTCAGCTTCTATTTACAACATATAACGTTAGAATTTCAGAATGTTCAGCTTTTGCTTTAGAACATATAACGTAACAATTGCAGAATGTTCAGCTTCTATTTTAAGACACATGACATTGGAATTGCGGAATGTTCAGCTCCTATTTTGGAACACATAACATTAAAATTCCGGAATGTTCAGCTTCTATTTTAGAACATATAACATGACAATTCCAGAATGTTCAGCTTCTGTTTTAGAACATATAACGTTACAATTAGGGAATGTTCAGATTCTATTTTAGAACACGACGTTAACATTTCAAAATGTTCAGCTTCTATTTTAGAACACATGACATTAAAATTCCGGAATGTTCAGCTTCTATTTTAGAACATACAACGTACAATTCCAGAATGTTCAGCTTCTATTTTAGAACATACAACGTACAATTCCCGAATGTTCAGCTTGTATTTTAGAAAACTTAACGTTACAATTACAGAATGTTAAGATTCTATTTCAGAACACGTCACATTAAAATTCCAGAATGTTCAGCTTCTATTTTAGAACATATAACATGACAATTCCAGAATGTTCAGCTTCTGTTTTAGAACATATAACGTTACAATTAGGGAATGTTCAGATTCTATTTTAGAACACGACGTTAACATTTCAAAATGTTCAGCTTCTATTTTAGAACACATAACGTTAAAATTCCGGAATATTCACCTTCTATTTTAGAACATATAACGTAACAATTCCAGAATGTTCAGCTTCTATTTTAGAACACGACGTTAACATTTCAAAATGTTCAGCTTCTATTTTAGAAGACAACGTTAAAATTTCAGAATGTTCAGCTTCTATTTTAGAACATACAACGTACAATTCCAGAATGTTCAGCTTCTATTTTAGAACATATAACGTTAAAATTCTGGAATGTTAAGCTTCTATTTTAGAAGACAACATTAAAATTTCAGAATGTTCAGCTTCTATTTTAGAACATAAAACGTAACAATTCCAGAATGTTCAGCTTCTACTTCAGAACCTATAACGTAACAATTCCGGAATGTTACGCTTCTATTTTAGAAGACAACGTTAAAATTTCAGACTGTTCAGCTTCTATTTTAGAATATATAACGTTACAATTTCAGAATGTTCAGTGTCTGTTTTAGAACGTCAAACGTAACAATTCCAGAATGTTCAGCTTCTATTTTAGAACACATGACATTAAAATTCTGAAATGTTCAGCTTCTATTTTAGAACATACAACGTTAAAATTCCGGAATATTCATCTTCTATTTTAGAACATATATAGTAACAATTGCAGAATGTTCAGCTTCTATTTTAAGACACATGACATTGGAATTGCGGAATGTTCAGCTCCTATTTTGGAACACATAACATTAAAATTCCGGAATGTTCAGCTTCTATTTTAGAACATATAACATGACAATTCCAGAATGTTCAGCTTCTGTTTTAGAACATATAACGTTACAATTAGGGAATGTTCAGATTCTATTTTAGAACACGACGTTAACATTTCAAAATGTTCAGCTTCTATTTTAGAACACATGACATTAAAATTCCGGAATGTTCAGCTTCTATTTTAGAACATACAACGTACAATTCCAGAATGTTCAGCTTCTATTTTAGAACATACAACGTACAATTCCCGAATGTTCAGCTTGTATTTTAGAAAACTTAACGTTACAATTACGGAATGTTAAGATTCTATTTCAGAACACGTCACATTAAAATTCCAGAATGTTCAGCTTCTATTTTAGAACATATAACATGACAATTCCAGAATGTTCAGCTTCTGTTTTAGAACATATAACGTTACAATTAGGGAATGTTCAGATTCTATTTTAGAACACGACGTTAACATTTCAAAATGTTCAGCTTCTATTTTAGAACACATAACGTTAAAATTCCGGAATATTCACCTTCTATTTTAGAACATATAACGTAACAATTCCAGAATGTTCAGCTTCTATTTTAGAACACGACGTTAACATTTCAAAATGTTCAGCTTCTATTTTAGAAGACAACGTTAAAATTTCAGAATGTTCAGCTTCTATTTTAGAACATACAACGTAACAATTCCAGAATGTTCAGCTTCTATTTTAGAACACATGACATTAAAATTCTGAAATGTTCAGCTTCTATTTTAGAACATACAACGTTAAAATTCCGGAATATTCATCTTCTATTTTAGAACATATATAGTAACAATTCCAGAATGTTCAGCTTCTATTTTAGAACACGACGTTAACATTTCGAAATGTTCAGATTCTATTTTAGAACACATGACATTAAAATTCTGAAATGTTCAGCTTCTATTTTAGAACATACAACGTAAAAATTCCAGAATGTTCAGCTTCTATTTTAGAACACAACATTAAAATTCCGGAATGTTCAGCTTCTATTTTAGAACATACAACGTACAATTCCAGAATGTTCAGCGTCTGTTTTAGAACGTCAAACGTAACAATTCCAGAATGTTCAGCTTCTATTTTAGAACACATGACATTAAAATTCTGAAATGTTCAGCTTCTATTTTAGAACATACAACGTTAAAATTCCGGAATATTCATCTTCTATTTTAGAACATATATAGTAACAATTCCAGAATGTTCAGCTTCTATTTTAGAACACGACGTTAACATTTCGAAATGTTCAGATTCTATTTTAGAACACATGACATTAAAATTCTGAAATGTTCAGCTTCTATTTTAGAACATACAACGTAAAAATTCCAGAATGTTCAGCTTCTATTTTAGAACACAACATTAAAATTCCGGAATGTTCAGCTTCTATTTTAGAACATACAACGTACAATTCCAGAATGTTCAGCTTCTATTTTAGAACACAACATTAAAATTCCGGAATGTTCAGCTTCTATTTTAGAACATACAACGTACAATTCCAGAATGTTCAGCTTCTATTTTAGAACAAAAAACGTACAATTCCGGAATGTTCAGCTTGTATTTTAGAACACTTAACGTTACAATTACGGAATGTTCAGATTCTATTTCAGAACACATGACATTAAAATTCCAGAATGTTCAGCTTCTATTTTAGAACATACAACGTACAATTCCAGAATGTTCAGCTTCTATTTTAGAACATAAAACGTTAAAATTCTGGAATGTTAAGCTTCTATTTTAGAAGACAACGTTAAAATTTCAGAATGTTCAGCTTCTATTTGAGAACATATAACATAACAACTCCAGAATGTTCAGCTTCATTTTTAGAACATATAATGTTACAATTAGGGAATGTTCAGCTTCTATTTTAGAACATATAACATTACAATTCCGGAATGTTCAGCTTCTGTTTTAGAACATATAACGTTACAATTAGGGAATGTTCAGATTCTATTTTAGAACACGACGTTAACATTTCAAAATGTTTAGATTCTATTTTAGAGCATATGACATTAAAATTCTGAAATGTTCAGCTTCTATTTTAGAACATACAACGTACAATTGCAGAATGTTCAGCTTTATTTATAGAACACATGAAATTAAAATTCTGAAATGTTCAGCTTCTATTTTAGAACATAAAACATAAAAATTCCAGAATGTTCAGCTTCTATTTTAGAACACATGACATTAAAATTCCGGAATGTTCATCTTCTATTTTAGAACATACAACGTACAATTCCAGAATGTTCAGCTTCTATTTTAGAAGACAACGTTAAAATTTCAGAATGTTCAGCTTCTATTTTAGAACATATAACGTTAAAATTTCAGAACGTTCAGCTTTTTTTTAGAACATATAACGAAACAATTGCAGAATGTTCAGCTTCTATTTTAGAACACATGACATTAAAATTGCGGAATGTTCAGCTTCTATTTTACAATATACAACGTACAATTCCTGATATGTTCAGCTTCTATTTTAGAACATATTACATAACAATTCCAGAATGTTCAGCTTCTGTTTTAGAACACATGACATTAAAATTCAGGAATGTTCACCTTCTATTTTAGAACACATAACGTTAGAATTTCAGAATGTTCAGCTTTTGTTTTAGAACATATAACGTAACAATTGCAGAATGTTCAGCTTCTATTTTAGAACACATGACATTAAAATTGCGGAATGTTCAGCTTCTATTTTGGAACACATAACATTAAAATTCCGGAATGTTCAGCTTCTATTTTAGAACATATAACATGACAATTCCAGAATGTTCAGCTTCTGTTTTGAAACATATAACGTTACAATTAGGGAATGTTCAGATTCTATTTGAGAACACGACGTTAACATTTCAAAATGTTCAGATTCTATTTTAGAACACATGATATTAAAATTCTGAAATGTTCAGCTTCTATTTTAGAACACATGACATTAAAATTCTGAAATGTTCAGCTTCTATTTTAGAACACATGACATTAAAATTCTGAAATGTTCAGCTTCTATTTTAGAACATAAAACGTAAAAATTCCAGAATGTACAGCTTCTATTTTAGAACACTTGACATTAAAATTCCGGAATGTTCAGCTTCTGTTTTAGAACATACAACGTACAATTCCAGAATGTTCAGCTTCTATTTTAGAACATACAACGTACAATTCCAGAATGTTCAGCTTGTATTTTAGAACACTTAACGTTACAATTACGGAATGTTCTGATTCTATTTCAGAACACATGACATTAAAATTCCAGAATGTTCAGCTTCTATTTTAGAACATACAACGTACAATTCCAGAATGTTCAGCTTCTATTTTAGAACATATAACGTTAAAATTCTGGAATGTTAAGCTTCTATTTTAGAAGACAACGTTAAAATTTCAGAATGTTCAGCTTCTATTTTAGAACATAAAACGTAACAATTCCAGAATGTTCAGCTTCTATTTCAGAACATATAACGTAACAATTCCAGAATGTTAAGCTTCTATTTTAGAAGACAACGTTAAAATTTCAGAATGTTCAGCTTCTATTTTAGAACATATAACGAAACATTTGCAGAATGTTGAGCTTCAATTTTAGAACACATGACATTAAAATTGCGGAATGTTCAGCTTCTATTTTGGAACACATAACGTTAAAATTCCGGAATGTTCAGCTTCTATTTTAGAACATATAACATGACAATTCCAGAATGTTCAGCTTCTGTTTTAGAACATATAACGTTATAATTAGGGAATGTTCAGATTCTATTTTAGAACACGACGTTGACATTTCAAAATGTTCAGATTCTATTTTAGAACACATGACATTAAAATTATGAAATGTTCAGCTTCTATT
Source organism: Pterois miles (assembly GCA_947000775.1). Classification (NCBI taxonomy): domain Eukaryota; kingdom Metazoa; phylum Chordata; class Actinopteri; order Perciformes; family Scorpaenidae; genus Pterois; species Pterois miles. The sequence continues at coordinate 30,801 of CAMQGK010000041.1, read as the reverse complement.
TTGGAACATAAAACATAACAATTCCAGAATGTTCAGCTTCTGTGTTAGAACACATGACATTAAAATTGCGGAATGTTCAGCTTCTATTTTGGAACACATAACGTTAAAATTCCGGAATGTTCAGCTTCTATTTTAGAACATATAACATGACAATTCCAGAATGTTCAGCTTCTGTTTTAGAACATATAACGTTATAATTAGGGAATGTTCAGATTCTATTTTAGAACACGACGTTGACATTTCAAAATGTTCAGATTCTATTTTAGAACACATGACATTAAAATTATGAAATGTTCACCTTCTATTTTGGAACATAAAACATAACAATTCCAGAATGTTCAGCTTCTGTGTTAGAACACATGACATTAAAATTGCGGAATGTTCAGCTTCTATTTTGGAACACATAACGTTAAAATTCCGGAATGTTCAGATTCTATTTTAGAACATATAACATGACAATTCCAGAATGTTCAGCTTCTGTTTTAGAACATATAACGTTATAATTAGGGAATGTTCAGATTCTATTTTAGAACACGACGTTGACATTTCAAAATGTTCAGATTCTATTTTAGAACACATGACATTAAAATTATGAAATGTTCAGCTTCTATTTTGGAACACGACATTAAAATTCCGGAATGTTCAGCTTCTATTTTAGAACATACAACGTACAATTCCAGAATGTTCACAGCTTCTATTTTAGAACATATAATGTAACAATTCCAGAATGTTCAGATTTTCTTATAGAACATATGATATTAAAATTCTGTAATGTTACGCTTCTATTTTAGAAGACAACGTTAAAATTTCAGACTGTTCAGCTACTATTTTAGAACATATAACGTTACAATTTCAGAATGTTCAGCTTCTGTTTTAGAACATAAAACGTACAATTCCCCAATGTTCAGGTTCTATTTTAGAACATACAACGTACAATTCCAGAATGTTCAGCTTCTATTTTAGAACATATAACGTTAAAATTCTGGGATGTTAAGCTTCTATTTTAGAAGACAACGTTAAAATTTCAGAATGTTCAGCTTCTATTTTAGAACATAAAACGTAACAATTCCAGCATGTTCAGATTCTATTTCAGAACATATAACATTACAATTCCGGAATGTTCAGCTTCTGTTTTAGAACATATAACGTTACAATTAGGGAATGTTCAGATTCTATTTTAGAACACGACGTTAACATTTTAAAATGTTCAGATTCTATTTTAGAGCACATGACATTAAAATTGGAGAATGTTCAGCTTCTATTTTGGAACACATAACGTTAAAATTCCGGAATGTTCAGCTTCTATTTTAGAACACATAACGTTAAAATTCCGGAATATTCATCTTCTATTTTAGAACACATGACATTAAAATTCTGAAATGTTCAGCTTCTATTTTAGAACATAAAACATAAAAATTTCAGAATGTTCAGCTTCTATTTTAGAACACATGACATTAAAATTCCGGAATGTTCAGCTTCTATTTTAGAACATACAACGTACAATTCCAGAATGTTCAGCTTCTATTTTAGAAGACAACGTTAAAATTTCAGAATGTTCAGCTTCTATTTTAGAACATATAACGTTAAAATTTCAGAACGTTCAGCTTTTATTTTAGAACATATAACGAAACAATTGCAGAATGTTCAGCTTCTATTTTAGAACACATGACATTAAAATTGCGGAATGTTCAGCTTCTATTTTGGAACACATAACGTTAAAATTCCGGAATGTTCAGCTTTTATTTTAGAACATATAACGAAACAATTGCAGAATGTTCAGCTTCTATTTTAGAACACATGACATTAAAATTGCGGAATGTTCAGCTTCTATTTTACAATATACAACGTACAATTCCTGATATGTTCAGCTTCTATTTTAGAACATATTACATAACAATTCCAGAATGTTCAGCTTCTGTTTTAGAACCCATGACATTAAAATTCAGGAATGTTAACCTTCTATTTTAGAACACATAACGTTAAAATTCCGGAATATTCATCTTCTATTTTAGAACACATGACATTAAAATTCTGAAATGTTCAGCTTCTATTTTAGAACATATAACGAAACAATTGCAGAATGTTCAGCTTCTATTTTAGAACACATGACATTAAAATTGCGGAATGTTCAGCTTCTATTTTACAATATACAACGTACAATTCCTGATATGTTCAGCTTCTATTTTAGAACATATTACATAACAATTCCAGAATGTTCAGCTTCTGTTTTAGAACCCATGACATTAAAATTCAGGAATGTTAACCTTCTATTTTAGAACACATAACGTTAGAATTTCAGAATGTTCAGCTTTTGTTTTAGAACATATAACGTAACAATTGCAGAATGTTCAGCTTCTATTTTAGAACACATGACATTAAAATTGCGGAATGTTCAGCTTCTATTTTGGAACACATAACATTAAAATTCCGGAATGTTCAGCTTCTATTTTAGAACATATAACATGATCAATTCCAGAATGTTCAGCTTCTGTTTTGAAACATATAACGTTACAATTAGGGAATGTTCAGATTCTATTTGAGAACACGACGTTAACATTTCAAAATGTTCAGATTCTATTTTAGAACACATGACATTAAAATTCTGAAATGTTCAGCTTCTATTTTAGAACACATAACGTTAAAATTCCGAAATATTCATCTTCTATTTTAGAACATATAAGATTATAGTTCTGAAATGTTCAGCTTCTATTTTAGAACATAAAACATAAAAATTCCAGAATGTTCAGCTTCTATTTTAGAACACATGACATTAAAATTACGGAATGTTCAGCTTCTATTTTAGAACATACAACGTTTACAATTCCAGTATGTTCAGCTTTTATTTTAGAAGACAACGTAAAATTTCAAAATGTTCAGCTTCTATTTTAGAAACACTATAAACGTTAAAATTTCAGGACGTTCAGCTTTTTTTTTTTTTTTTTTTTTTTTTTTTTTTTTTTGGCCCTGGAATGACATATAACGAAACAATTGCAGAATGTTTAGCTTCTGTCTTTAGAACAAATGACATTGAAATTATGGAATGTTCAGCTTCTATTTAGGAACACATAACGTTGGTAATTCCGGAATGTTCAGCTTCTATTTTAGAACACATAACGAAACAATTGCAGAATGTTCAGCTTCTATTTTAGAACACATGACATTAAAATTGCGGAATGTTCAGCTTCTATTTTACAATATACAACGTACAATTCCTGATATGTTCAGCTTCTATTTTAGAACATATTACATAACAATTCTAGAATGTTCAGCTTCTGTTTTAGAACACATGACATTAAAATTCAGGAATGTTCACCTTCTATTTTAGAACACATAACGTTAGAATTTCAGAATGTTCAGCTTTTGTTTTAGAACATATAACGTAACAATTGCAGAATGTTCAGCTTCTATTTTGGAACACATGACATTAAAATTGCGGAATGTTCAGCTTCTATTTTGGAACACACAACATTAAAATTCCGGAATGTTCAGCTTCTATTTTAGAACATATAACGTTAAAATTTCAGAACGTTCAGCTTTTATTTTAGAACATATAACGAAACAATTGCAGAATGTTCAGCTTCTATTTTAGAACACATGACATTAAAATTGCGGAATGTTCAACTTCTATTTTGGAACACATAACGTTAAAATTCCGGAATATTCAGCTTCTATTTTAGAACATATAACGAAACAATTGCAGAATGTTCAGCTTCTATTTTAGAACACATGACATTAAAATTGCGGAATGTTCAGCTTCTATTTTAAAATATACAACGTACAATTCCTGATATGTTCAGCTTCTATTTTTAGAACATATTACATAACAATTCCAGAATGTTCAGCTTCTGTTTTAGAACACATGACATTAAAATTCAGGAATGTTCACCTTCTATTTTAGAACACATAACGTTAGAATTTCAGAATGTTCAGCTTTTGTTTTAGAACATATAACGTAACAATTGCAGAATGTTCAGCTTCTATTTTAGAACACATGACATTAAAATTGCGGAATGTTCAGCTTCTATTTTGGAACACATAACATTAAAATTCCGGAATGTTCAGCTTCTATTATAGAACATATAACGTTAAAATTTCAGAACGTTCAGCTTTTATTTTAGAACATATAACGAAACAATTGCAGAATGTTCAGCTTCTATTTTAGAACACATGACATTAAAATTGCGGAATGTTCAGCTTCTATTTTGGAACACATAACGTTAAAATTCCGGAATGTTCAGCTTCTATTTTAGAACATATAACGAAACAATTGCAGAATGTTCAGCTTCTATTTTAGAACACATGACATTAAAATTGCGGAATGTTCAGCTTCTATTTTACAATATACAACGTACAATTCCTGATATGTTCAGCTTCTATTTTAGAACATATTACATAACAATTCCAGAATGTTCAGCTTCTGTTTTAGAACACATGACATTAAAATTCAGGAATGTTCGCCTTCTATTTTAGAACACATAACGTTAGAATTTCAGAATGTTCAGCTTTTGTTTTAGAACATATAACGTAACAATTGCAGAATGTTCAGCTTCTATTTTAGAACACATGACATTAAAATTGCGGAATGTTCAGCTTCTATTTTGGAACAAATAACATTAAAATTCCGGAATGTTCAGCTTCTATTTTAGAACATATAACATGACAATTCCGGAATGTTCAGCTTCTGTTTTGAAACATATAACGTTACAATTAGGGAATGTTCAGATTCTATTTGAGAACACGACGTTAACATTTCAAAATGTTCAGATTCTATTTTAGAACACATGACATTAAAATTCTGAAATGTTCAGCTTCTATTTTAGAACACATGACATTAAAATTCTGAAATGTTCAGCTTCTATTTTAGAACACATGACATTAAAATTCTGAAATGTTCAGCTTCTATTTTAGAACATAAAACGTAAAAATTCCAGAATGTACAGCTTCTATTTTAGAACACTTGACATTAAAATTCCGGAATGTTCAGCTTCTGTTTTAGAACATACAACGTACAATTCCAGAATGTTCAGCTTCTCTTTTAGAACATACAATGTACAATTCCAGAATGTTCAGCTTGTATTTTAGAACACTTAACGTTACAATTACGGAATGTTCTGATTCTATTTCAGAACACATGACATTAAAATTCCAGAATGTTCAGCTTCTATTTTAGAACATACAACGTACAATTCCAGAATGTTCAGCTTCTATTTTAGAACATAGAACGTTAAAATTCTGGAATGTTAAGCTTCTATTTTAGAAGACAACGTTAAAATTTCAGAATGTTCAGCTTCTATTTTGGAACATAAAACGTAACAATTCCAGAATGTTCAGCTTCTATTTCAGAACATATAACGTAACAATTCCAGAATGTTAAGCTTCTATTTTAGAAGACAACGTTAAAATTTCAGAATGTTCAGCTTCTATTTTAGAACATATAACGAAACAATTGCAGAATGTTGAGCTTCAATTTTAGAACACATGACATTAAAATTGCGGAATGTTCAGCTTCTATTTTAGAACATATAACATAACAATTCCAGAATGTTCTGCTTCTTTTTTAGAACACATGACATTAAAATTCGGGAATGTTCAGCTTCTATTTTAGAACACATAACGTTAAAATTCCGGAATATTCATCTTCTATTTTAGAACATACAACGTACAATTCCCGAATGTTCAGCTTGTATTTTAAAGACAATGTTAAAATTTCAGGATGTTCAGCTTCTATTTTAGAACATATAATGTTTAAATTTCAGAACGTTCAGCTTTTATTTTAGAACATATAACGAAACTATTGTAGAATGTTCAGCTTCTATTTTAGAACACATGACATTAAAATTATGAAATGTTCAGCTTCTATTTTGGAACACATAACGTTAAAATTCCGGAATGTTCAGCTTCTATTTTAGAACATATAACATGACAATTCCAGAATGTTCAGCTTCTGTTTTAGAACATATAACGTTATAATTAGGGAATGTTCAGATTCTATTTTAGAACACGACGTTGACATTTCAAAATGTTCAGATTCTATTTTAGAACACATGACATTAAAATTATGAAATGTTCAGCTTCTATTTTGGAACACGACATTAAAATTCCGGAATGTTCAGCTTCTATTTTAGAACATACAACGTACAATTCCAGAATGTTCACAGCTTCTATTTTAGAACATATAATGTAACAATTCCAGAATGTTCAGCTTTTCTCATAGAACATATGATATTAAAATTCTGTAATGTTACGCTTCTATTTTAGAAGACAACGTTAAAATTTCAGACTGTTCAGCTTCTATTTTAGAACATATAACGTTACAATTTCAGAATGTTCAGCTTCTGTTTTAGAATGTCAAACGTAACAATTCCAGAATGTTCAGCTTCTATTTTTAGAACACATAATGTTAAAATTCCGGAATATTCATCTTCTATTTTAGAACATATAACGTAACCATTACAGAATGTTCAGCTTCTATTTTAGAAGACATGACATTAAAATTCCAGAATGTTCAGCTTCTATTTTAGAACATACAACGTACAATTCCCGAATGTTCAGCTTGTATTTTAGAACACTTAACGTTACAATTACGGAATGTTCAGATTCTATTTCAGAACACATGATGTTAAAATTCCAGAATGTTCAGCTTCTATTTTAGAAAATACAACGTACAATTCCAGAATGTTCAGCTTCTATTTTAGAACATATAACGTTAAAAATCTTTAATGTTACGCTTCTATTTTAGAAGACAACGTTAAAATTTCAGATTGTTCAGCTTCTATTTTAGAACGTATAACGTTACAATTTCGGAATGTTCAGCTTCTGTTTTAGAACACGATGTTAACATTCCGAAATGTTCAGATTCTATTTTAGAACATATTACATAACAATTCCAGAATGTTCAGCTTCTGTTTTAGAACACATGACATTAAAATTCAGGAATGTTCACCTTCTATTTTAGAACACATAACGTTAGAATTTCAGAATGTTCAGCTTTTGTTTTAGAACATATAACGTAACAATTGCAGAATCTTCAGCTTCTATTTTAGAACACATGACATTAAAATTGCGGAATGTTCAGCTTCTATTTTGGAACACATAACATTAAAATTCCGGAATGTTCAGCTTCTATTTTAGAACATAAAACGTAAAAATTCCAATGTTCAGCTTCTATTTTAGAAGACATGACATTAAAATTCCAAAATATTCCCTCCTTTTTTAAACATACAACGTACAATTCCAGAATGTTCAGCTTCTCTTTTAGAACATACAACGTACAATTCCCGAATGTTCAGCTTGTATTTTAGAACACTTAACGTTACAATTACGGAATGTTCAGATTCTATTTCAGAACACATGACATTAAAATTCCAGAATGTTCAGCTTCTATTTTAGAACATATAACATTAAAATTCTGGAATGTTAAGCTTCTATTTTAGAAGACAACGTTAAAATTTCAGAATGTTCAGCTTCTATTTTAGAACATAAAACGTAACAATTCCAGAATGTACAGCTTCTATTTCAGAACATATAACTTAACAATTCCAGAATGTTAAGCTTCTATTTTAGAAGACAACGTTAAAATTTCAGAATGTTCAGCTTCTATTTTAGAACATATAACGAAACAATTGCAGAATGTTGAGCTTCAATTTTAGAACACGTGACATTAAAATTGCGGAATGTTCAGCTTCTATTTTAGAACATATAACATAACAATTCCAGAATGTTCTGCTTCTGTTTTAGAACATATAACGTTACAATTAGGGAATGTTCAGCTTCTATTTTAGAACATATTACATACCAATTCCAGAATGTTCAGCTTCTGTTTTAGAACATATAACGTACAATTCCAGAATGTTCAGGTTCTATTTTAGAACATAAAACGTACAATTCCCCAATGTTCAGGTTCTATTTTAGAACATACAACGTACAATTCCAGAATGTTCAACTTCTATTTTAGAACATATAACGTTAAAATGCTGGGATGTTAAGCTTCTATTTTAGAAGACAACGTTAAAATTTCAGAATGTTCAGCTTCTATTTTAGAACATAAAACGTAAAAATTCCAGCATGTTCAGCTTCTATTTCAGAACATATAACGTAACAATTCCGGAATGTTAAGCTTCTATTTTAGAAGACAACGTAAAAATTTCAGAATGTTCAGCTTCTATTTTAGAACATATAACGAAACAATTGCAGAATGTTCAGCTTCTATTTTAGAACACATGACATTAAAATTGCGGAATGTTCAGCTTCTATTTTGGAACACATAACGTTAAAATTCCGGAATGTTCAGCTTCTATTGTAGAACATATATCATAACAATTCCAGAATGTTCAGCTTCTGTTTTAGAACATATAACGTTTCAATTAGGGAATGTTCAGCTTCTATTTTAGAACATATAACGTTACAATTCGGGAATGTTCAGCTTCTATTTTAGAACATATTACATAACAATTCCAGAATGTTCTGCTTCTGTTTTAGAACATATAACGTTACAATTAGGGAATGTTCAGCTTCTATTTTAGAACATATTACATACCAATTCCAGAATGTTCAGCTTCTGTTTTAGAACACATGACATAACAATTCCAGAATGTTCAGCTTCTGTTTTAGAACACATGACATAAAAATTCGGGAATGTTCAGCTTCTATTTTAAAACACATAACGTTAAAATTCTGGAATATTCATCTTCTATTTTAGAACATATAACGTAACAATTCCAGAATGTTCAGCTTCTATTTTACAACATATAACGTTAGAATTTCAGAATGTTCAGCTTTTGTTTTAGAACATATAACGTAACAATTGCAGAATGTTCAGCTTCTATTTTAAGACACATGACATTGGAATTGTGGAATGTTCAGCTTCTATTTTGGAACACATAACATTAAAATTCCGGAATGTTCAGCTTCTATTTTAGAACATATAACATGACAATTCCAGAATGTTCAGCTTCTGTTTTAGAACATATAACGTTACAATTAGGGAATGTTCAGATTCTATTTTAGAACACGACGTTAACATTTCAAAATGTTCAGCTTCTATTTTAGAACACATGACATTAAAATTCCGGAATGTTCAGCTTCTATTTTAGAACATACAACGTACAATTCCAGAATGTTCAGCTTCTATTTTAGAACACACAACGTACAATTCCCGAATGTTCAGCTTGTATTTTAGAAAACTTAACGTTAAAATTACAGAATGTTAAGATTCTATTTCAGAACACGTGACATTAAAATTCCAAAATGTTCAGCTTCTATTTTAGAACATATAACATGACAATTCCAGAATGTTCAGCTTCTGTTTTAGAACATATAACGTTACAATTAGGGAACGTTCAGATTCTATTTTAGAACACGACGTTAACATTTCAAAATGTTCAGCTTCTATTTTAGAACACATAACGTTAAAATTCCGGAATATTCATCTTCTATTTTAGAACATATAGCGTAACAATTCCAGAATATTCAGCTTCTATTTTAGAACACGACGTTAACATTTCAAAATGTTCAGCTTCTATTTTAGAACACATGACATTAAAATTCCGGAATGTTCAGCTTCTATTTTTAGAACATATAACGTACAATTCCAGAATGTTCAGCTTCTATTTATAGAACATACAACGTACAATTCCAGAATGTTCAGCTTCTATTTTTTAGAACATATAACGTTAAAATTCTGGAATGTTAAGCTTCTATTTTAGAAGACAACGTTAAAATTTCAGAATGTTTAGCTTCTATTTGAGAACATATAGCGTAACAATTCCGGAATGTTAAGCTTCTATTTTAGAAGACAACGTTAAAATTTCAGAATGTTCAGCTTCTATTTTAGAACATATAACGAAACAATTGCAGAATGTTGAGCTTCTATTTTAGAACACATGACATTAAAATTGCGGAATGTTCAGCTTCAATTTTGGAACACATAAAGTTAAAATTCCGGAATGTTCAGCTTCTATTTTAGAACATATAACATAACAATTCCAGAATGTTCTGCTTCTGTTTTAGAACATATAACGTTACTATTAGGGAATGTTCAGCTTCTATTTCAGAACATATAACGTTACAATTAGGGAATGTTCAGCTTCTATTTTAGAACATATTACATACCAATTCCAGAATGTTCAGCTTCTGTTTTAGAACACATGACATAACAATTCCAGAATGTTCAGCTTCTGTTTTAGAACACATGACATAAAAATTCGGGAATGTTCAGCTTCTATTTTAGAACACATAACGTTAAAATTCTGGAATATTCATCTTCTATTTTAGAACATATAACGTAACAATTCCAGAATGTTCAGCTTCTATTTTACAACATATAACGTTAGAATTTCAGAATGTTCAGCTTTTTGTTTTAGAACATATAACGTAACAATTGCAGAATGTTCAGCTTCTATTTTAAGACACATGACATTGGAATTGCGGAATGTTCAGCTTCTATTTTGGAACACATAACATTAAAATTCCGGAATGTTCAGCTTCTATTTTAGAACATATAACATGACAATTCCAGAATGTTCAGCTTCTGTTTTAGAACATATAACGTTACAATTAGGGAATGTTCAGATTCTATTTTAGAACACGACGTTAACATTTCAAAATGTTCAGCTTCTATTTTAGAACACATGACATTAAAATTCCGGAATGTTCAGCTTCTATTTTAGAACATACAACGTACAATTCCAGAATGTTCAGCTTCTATTTTAGAACACACAACGTACAATTCCCGAATGTTCAGCTTGTATTTTAGAAAACTTAACGTTACAATTACAGAATGTTAAGATTCTATTTCAGAACACGTCACATTAAAATTCCAGAATGTTCAGCTTCTATTTTAGAACATATAACATGACAATTCCAGAATGTTCAGCTTCTGTTTTAGAACATATAACGTTACAATTAGGGAATGTTCAGATTCTATTTTAGAACACGACGTTAACATTTCAAAATGTTCAGCTTCTATTTTAGAACACATAACGTTAAAATTCCGGAATATTCATCTTCTATTTTAGAACATATAACGTAACAATTCCAGAATATTCAGCTTCTATTTTAGAACACGACGTTAACATTTCAAAATGTTCAGCTTCTATTTTAGAACACATGACATTAAAATTCCGGAATGTTCAGCTTCTATTTTAGAACATATAACGTACAATTCCAGAATGTTCAGCTTCTATTTATAGAACATACAACGTACAATTCCAGAATGTTCAGCTTCTATTTTAGAACATATAACGTTAAAATTCTGGAATGTTAAGCTTCTATTTTAGAAGACAACGTTAAAATTTCAGAATGTTTAGCTTCTATTTGAGAACATATAGCGTAACAATTCCGGAATGTTAAGCTTCTATTTTAGAAGACAACGTTAAAATTTCAGAATGTTCAGCTTCTATTTTAGAACATATAACGAAACAATTGCAGAATGTTGAGCTTCTATTTTAGAACACATGACATTAAAATTGCGGAATGTTCAGCTTCAATTTTGGAACACATAAAGTTAAAATTCCGGAATGTTCAGCTTCTATTTTAGAACATATAACATAACAATTCCAGAATGTTCTGCTTCTGTTTTAGAACATATAACGTTACTATTAGGGAATGTTCAGCTTCTATTTCAGAACATATAACGTTACAATTAGGGAATGTTCAGCTTCTATTTTAGAACATATTACATACCAATTCCAGAATGTTCAGCTTCTGTTTTAGAACACATGACATAACAATTCCAGAATGTTCAGCTTCTGTTTTAGAACACATGACATAAAAATTCGGGAATGTTTAGCTTCTATTTTAGAACACATAACGATAAAATTCTGGAATATTCATCTTCTATTTTAGAACATATAACGTAACAATTCCAGAATGTTCAGCTTCTATTTACAACATATAACGTTAGAATTTCAGAATGTTCAGCTTTTGCTTTAGAACATATAACGTAACAATTGCAGAATGTTCAGCTTCTATTTTAAGACACGACATTGGAATTGCGGAATGTTCAGCTCCTATTTTGGAACACATAACATTAAAATTCCGGAATGTTCAGCTTCTATTTTAGAACATATAACATGACAATTCCAGAATGTTCAGCTTCTGTTTTAGAACATATAACGTTACAATTAGGGAATGTTCAGATTCTATTTTAGAACACGACGTTAACATTTCAAAATGTTCAGCTTCTATTTTAGAACACATGACATTAAAATTCCGGAATGTTCAGCTTCTATTTTAGAACATACAACGTACAATTCCAGAATGTTCAGCTTCTATTTTAGAACATACAACGTACAATTCCCGAATGTTCAGCTTGTATTTTAGAAAACTTAACGTTACAATTACGGAATGTTAAGATTCTATTTCAGAACACGTCACATTAAAATTCCAGAATGTTCAGCTTATATTTTAGAACATATAACATGACAATTCCAGAATGTTCAGCTTCTGTTTTAGAACATATAACGTTACAATTAGGGAATGTTCAGATTCTATTTTAGAACACGACGTTAACATTTCAAAATGTTCAGCTTCTATTTTAGAACACATAACGTTAAAATTCCGGAATATTCACCTTCTATTTTAGAACATACAACGTACAATTCCAGAATGTTCAGCTTCTATTTTAGAACATACAACGTACAATTCCCGAATGTTCAGCTTGTATTTTAGAAAACTTAACGTTACAATTACGGAATGTTAAGATTCTATTTCAGAACACGTCACATTAAAATTCCAGAATGTTCAGCTTCTATTTTAGAACATATAACATGACAATTCCAGAATGTTCAGCTTCTGTTTTAGAACATATAACGTAACAATTCCAGAATGTTCAGCTTCTATTTTAGAACACGACGTTAACATTTCAAAATGTTCAGCTTCTATTTTAGAAGACAACGTTAAAATTTCAGAATGTTCAGCTTCTATTTTAGAACATACAACGTACAATTCCAGAATGTTCATCTTCTATTTTAGAACATATAACGTTAAAATTCTGGAATGTTAAGCTTCTATTTTAGAAGACAACATTAAAATTTCAGAATGTTCAGCTTCTATTTTAGAACATAAAACGTAACAATTCCAGAATGTTCAGCTTCTATTTCAGAACCTATAACGTAACAATTCCGGAATGTTACGCTTCTATTTTAGAAGACAACGTTAAAATTTCAGACTGTTCAGCTTCTATTTTAGAACATATAACGTTACAATTTCAGAATGTTCAGCGTCTGTTTTAGAACGTCAAACGTAACAATTCCAGAATGTTCAGCTTCTATTTTAGAACACATGACATTAAAATTCTGAAATGTTCAGCTTCTATTTTAGAACATACAACGTTAAAATTCCGGAATATTCATCTTCTATTTTAGAACATATATAGTAACAATTCCAGAATGTTCAGCTTCTATTTTAGAACACAACGTTAACATTTCGAAATGTTCAGATTCTATTTTAGAACACATGACATTAAAATTCTGAAATGTTCAGCTTCTATTTTAGAACATACAACGTAAAAATTCCAGAATGTTCAGCTTCTATTTTAGAACACAACATTAAAATTCCGGAATGTTCAGCTTCTATTTTAGAACATACAACGTACAATTCCAGAATGTTCAGCGTCTGTTTTAGAACGTCAAACGTAACAATTCCAGAATGTTCAGCTTCTATTTTAGAACACATGACATTAAAATTCTGAAATGTTCAGCTTCTATTTTAGAACATACAACGTTAAAATTCCGGAATATTCATCTTCTATTTTAGAACATATATAGTAACAATTCCAGAATGTTCAGCTTCTATTTTAGAACACGACGTTAACATTTCGAAATGTTCAGATTCTATTTTAGAACACATGACATTAAAATTCTGAAATGTTCAGCTTCTATTTTAGAACATACAACGTAAAAATTCCAGAATGTTCAGCTTCTATTTTAGAACACAACATTAAAATTCCGGAATGTTCAGCTTCTATTTTAGAACATACAACGTACAATTCCAGAATGTTCAGCTTCTATTTTAGAACACAACATTAAAATTCCGGAAATTTCAGCTTCTATTTTAGAACATACAACGTACAATTCCAGAATGTTCAGCTTCTATTTTAGAACAAAAAACGATACAATTCCGGAATGTTCAGCTTGTATTTTAGAACACTTAACGTTACAATTACGGAATGTTCAGATTCTATTTCAGAACACATGACATTAAAATTCCAGAATGTTCAGCTTCTATTTTAGAACATACAACCTACAATTCCAGAATGTTCAGCTTCTATTTTAGAACATAAAACGTTAAAATTCTGGAATGTTAAGCTTCTATTTTAGAAGACAACGTTAAAATTTCAGAATGTTCAGCTTCTATTTGAGAACATATAACATAACAATTCCAGAATGTTCAGCTTCATTTTTAGAACATATAATGTTACAATTAGGGAATGTTCAGCTTCTATTTTAGAACATATAACATTACAATTCCGGAATGTTCAGCTTCTGTTTTAGAACATATAACGTTACAATTAGGGAATGTTCAGATTCTATTTTAGAACACGACGTTAACATTTCAAAATGTTCAGATTCTATTTTAGAGCATATGACATTAAAATTCTGAAATGTTCAGCTTCTATTTTAGAACATACAACGTACAATTGCAGAATGTTCAGCTTTATTTATAGAACACATGACATTAAAATTCTGAAATGTTCAGCTTCTATTTTAGAACATAAAACATAAAAATTCCAAGAATGTTCAGCTTCTATTTTAGAACACATGACATTAAAATTCCGGAATGTTCAGCTTCTATTTTAGAACATACAACGTACAATTCCAGAATGTTCAGCTTCTATTTTTAGAAGACAACGTTAAAATTTCAGAATGTTCAGCTTCTATTTTAGAACATATAGCGTTAAAATTTCAGAACGTTCAGCTTTTATTTTAGAACATATAACGAAACAATTGCAGAATGTTCAGCTTCTATTTTAGAACACATGACATTAAAATTGCGGAATGTTCAGCTTCTATTTTACAATATACAACGTACAATTCCTGATATGTTCAGTTTCTATTTTAGAACATATTACATAACAATTCCAGAATGTTCAGCTTCTGTTTTAGAACACATGACATTAAAATTCAGGAATGTTCACCTTCTATTTTAGAACACATAACGTTAGAATTTCAGAATGTTCAGCTTTTGTTTTAGAACATATAACGTAACAATTGCAGAATGTTCAGCTTCTATTTTAGAACACATGACATTAAAATTGCGGAATGTTCAGCTTCTATTTTGGAACACATAACATTAAAGTTATTCAGAGATGTTCAGCTTCTATTTTAGAACATATAACATGACAATTCCAGAATGTTCAGCTTCTGTTTTGAAACATATAACGTTACAATTAGGGAATGTTCAGATTCTATTTGAGAACACGACGTTAACATTTCAAAATGTTCAAGATTCTATTTTAGAACACATGACATTAAAATTCTGAAATGTTCAGCTTCTATTTTAGAACACGACATTAAAATTCTGAAATGTTCAGCTTCTATTTTAGAACACATGACATTAAAATTCTGAAATGTTCAGCTTCTATTTTAGAACATAAAACGTAAAAATTCAAGTATTTTTAGCTTCTATTTTAGAACACTTGACATTAAAATTCCGGAATGTTCAGCTTCTGTTTTAGAACATACAACGTACAATTCCAGAATGTTCAGCTTCTATTTTAGAACATACAACGTACAATTCCAGAATGTTCAGCTTGTATTTTAGAACACTTAACGTTACAATTACGGAATGTTCTGATTCTATTTCAGAACACATGACATTAAAATTCCAGAATGTTCAGCTTCTATTTTAGAACATACAACGTACAATTCCAGAATGTTCAGCTTCTATTTTAGAACATATAACGTTAAAATTCTGGAATGTTAAGCTTCTATTTTAGAAGACAACGTTAAAATTTCAGAATGTTCAGCTTCTATTTTAGAACATAAAACGTAACAATTCCAGAATGTTCAGCTTCTATTTCAGAACATATAACGTAACAATTCCAGAATGTTAAGCTTCTATTTTAGAAGACAACGTTAAAATTTCAGAATGTTCAGCTTCTATTTTAGAACATATAATGAAACAATTGCAGAATGTTGAGCTTTAATTTTAGAACACATGACATTAAAATTGCGGAATGTTCAGCTTCTATTTTGGAACACATAACGTTAAAATTCCGGAATGTTCAGCTTCTATTTTAGAACATATAACATGACAATTCCAGAATGTTCAGCTTCTGTTTTAGAACATATAACGTTATAATTAGGGAATGTTCAGATTCTATTTTAGAACACGACGTTGACATTTCAAAATGTTCAGATTCTATTTTAGAACACATGACATTAAAATTATGAAATGTTCAGCTTCTATTTTGGAACACGACATTAAAATTCCGGAATGTTCAGCTTCTATTTTAGAACATACAACGTACAATTCCAGAATGTTCACAGCTTCTATTTTAGAACATATAATGTAACAATTCCAGAATGTTCAGCTTTTCTCATAGAACATATGATATTAAAATTCTGTAATGTTACGCTTCTATTTTAGAAGACAACGTTAAAATTTCAGACTGTTCAGCTTCTATTTTAGAACATATAACGTTACAATTTCAGAATGTTCAGCTTCTGTTTTAGAATGTCAAACGTAACAATTCCAGAATGTTCAGCTTCTATTTTAGAACACATAATGTTAAAATTCCGGAATATTCATCTTCTATTTTAGAACATATAACGTAACCATTACAGAATGTTCAGCTTCTATTTTAGAAGACATGACATTAAAATTCCAGAATGTTCAGCTTCTATTTTAGAACATACAACGTACAATTCCCGAATGTTCAGCTTGTATTTTAGAACACTTAACGTTACAATTACGGAATGTTCAGATTCTATTTCAGAACACATGATGTTAAAATTCCAGAATGTTCAGCTTCTATTTTAGAAAATACAACGTACAATTCCAGAATGTTCAGCTTCTATTTTAGAACATATAACGTTAAAAATCTTTAATGTTACGCTTCTATTTTAGAAGACAACGTTAAAATTTCAGATTGTTCAGCTTCTATTTTAGAACGTATAACGTTACAATTTCGGAATGTTCAGCTTCTGTTTTAGAACACGATGTTAACATTCCGAAATGTTCAGATTCTATTTTAGAACATATTACATAACAATTCCAGAATGTTCAGCTTCTGTTTTAGAACACATGACATTAAAATTCAGGAATGTTCACCTTCTATTTTAGAACACATAACGTTAGAATTTCAGAATGTTCAGCTTTTGTTTTAGAACATATAACGTAACAATTGCAGAATGTTCAGCTTCTATTTTAGAACACATGACATTAAAATTGCGGAATGTTCAGCTTCTATTTTGGAACACAACATTAAAATTCCGGAATGTTCAGCTTCTATTTTAGAACATACAACGTACAATTCCAGAATGTTCAGCTTCTATTTTAGAACACAACATTAAAATTCCGGAATGTTCAGCTTCTATTTTAGAACATACAACGTACAATTCCAGAATGTTCAGCTTCTATTTTAGAACAAAAAACGTACAATTCCGGAATGTTCAGCTTGTATTTTAGAACACTTAACGTTACAATTACGGAATGTTCAGATTCTATTTCAGAACACATGACATTAAAATTCCAGAATGTTCAGCTTCTATTTTAGAACATACAACGTACAATTCCAGAATGTTCAGCTTCTATTTTAGAACATAAAACGTTAAAATTCTGGAATGTTAAGCTTCTATTTTAGAAGACAACGTTAAAATTTCAGAATGTTCAGCTTCTATTTGAGAACATATAACATAACAATTCCAGAATGTTCAGCTTCATTTTTAGAACATATAATGTTACAATTAGGGAATGTTCAGCTTCTATTTTAGAACATATAACATTACAATTCCGGAATGTTCAGCTTCTGTTTTAGAACATATAACGTTACAATTAGGGAATGTTCAGATTCTATTTTAGAACACGACGTTAACATTTCAAAATGTTCAGATTCTATTTTAGAGCATATGACATTAAAATTCTGAAATGTTCAGCTTCTATTTTAGAACATACAACGTACAATTGCAGAATGTTCAGCTTTATTTATAGAACACATGACATTAAAATTCTGAAATGTTCAGCTTCTATTTTAGAACATAAAACATAAAAATTCCAGAATGTTCAGCTTCTATTTTAGAACACATGACATTAAAATTCCGGAATGTTCAGCTTCTATTTTAGAACATACAACGTACAATTCCAGAATGTTCAGCTTCTATTTTAGAAGACAACGTTAAAATTTCAGAATGTTCAGCTTCTATTTTAGAACATATAACGTTAAAATTTCAGAACGTTCAGCTTTTATTTTAAAACATATAACGAAACAATTGCAGAATGTTCAGCTTCTATTTTAGAACACATGACATTAAAATTGCGGAATGTTCAGCTTCTATTTTACAATATACAACGTACAATTCCTGATATGTTCAGTTTCTATTTTAGAACATATTACATAACAATTCCAGAATGTTCAGCTTCTGTTTTAGAACACATGACATTAAAATTCAGGAATGTTCACCTTCTATTTTAGAACACATAACGTTAGAATTTCAGAATGTTCAGCTTTTGTTTTAGAACATATAACGTAACAATTGCAGAATGTTCAGCTTCTATTTTAGAACACATGACATTAAAATTGCGGAATGTTCAGCTTCTATTTTGGAACACATAACATTAAAATTCCGGAATGTTCAGCTTCTATTTTAGAACATATAACATGACAATTCCAGAATGTTCAGCTTCTGTTTTGAAACATATAACGTTACAATTAGGGAATGTTCAGATTCTATTTGAGAACACGACGTTAACATTTCAAAATGTTCAGATTCTATTTTAGAACACATGACATTAAAATTCTGAAATGTTCAGCTTCTATTTTAGAACACATGACATTAAAATTCTGAAATGTTCAGCTTCTATTTTAGAACACATGACATTAAAATTCTGAAATGTTCAGCTTCTATTTTAGAACATAAAACGTAAAAATTCCAGAATGTACAGCTTCTATTTTAGAACACTTGACATTAAAATTCCGGAATGTTCAGCTTCTGTTTTAGAACATACAACGTACAATTCCAGAATGTTCAGCTTCTATTTTAGAACATACAACGTACAATTCCAGAATGTTCAGCTTGTATTTTAGAACACTTAACGTTACAATTACGGAATGTTCTGATTCTATTTCAGAACACATGACATTAAAATTCCAGAATGTTCAGCTTCTATTTTAGAACATACAACGTACAATTCCAGAATGTTCAGCTTCTATTTTAGAACATATAACGTTAAAATTCTGGAATGTTAAGCTTCAATTTTAGAAGACAACGTTAAAATTTCAGAATGTTCAGCTTCTATTTTAGAACATAAAACGTAACAATTCCAGAATGTTCAGCTTCTATTTCAGAACATATAACGTAACAATTCCAGAATGTTAAGCTTCTATTTTAGAACATATAACGAACATATAATGAAACAATTGCAGAATGTTGAGCTTCAATTTTAGAACACATGACATTAAAATTGCGGAATGTTCAGCTTCTATTTTGGAACACATAACGTTAAAATTCCGGAATGTTCAGCTTCTATTTTAGAACATATAACATGACAATTCCAGAATGTTCAGCTTCTGTTTTAGAACATATAACGTTATAATTAGGGAATGTTCAGATTCTATTTTAGAACACGACGTTGACATTTCAAAATGTTCAGATTCTATTTTAGAACACATGACATTAAAATTATGAAATGTTCAGCTTCTATTTTGGAACACGACATTAAAATTCCGGAATGTTCAGCTTCTATTTTAGAACATACAACGTACAATTCCAGAATGTTCACAGCTTCTATTTTAGAACATATAACGTTACAATTTCAGAATGTTCAGCTTCTGTTTTAGAACATAAATATTAAAATTCTGTAATGTTCAGGTTCTATTTTAGAACATACAACGTACAATTCCAGAATGTTCAGCTTCTATTTTAGAACATATAACGTTAAAATTCCAGAATGTTCAGCTTCTATTTTAGAACATATAACGAAACAATTCCAGAATGTTCAGCTTCTATTTTAGAACACATGACATTAAAATTGCGGAATGTTCAGCTTCTATTTTACAATATACAACGTACAATTCCTGATATGTTCAGCTTCTATTTTAGAACATATTACATAACAATTCCAGAATGTTCAGCTTCTGTTTTAGAACACATGACATTAAAATTCAGGAATGTTCACCTTCTATTTTAGAACACATAACGTTAGAATTTCAGAATGTTCAGCTTTTGTTTTAGAACATATAACGTAACAATTGCAGAATGTTCAGCTTCTATTTTAGAACACATGACATTAAAATTGCGGAATGTTCAGCTTCTATTTTGGAACACATAACATTAAAATTCCGGAATGTTCAGCTTCTATTTTAGAACATATAACATGACAATTCCAGAATGTTCAGCTTCTGTTTTGAAACATATAACGTTACAATTAGGGAATGTTCAGATTCTATTTGAGAACACGACGTTAACATTTCAAAATGTTCAGATTCTATTTTAGAACACATGACATTAAAATTCCGGAATGTTCAGCTTCTATTTTAGAACATTCAACGTTAAAATTCTGGAATGTTAAGCTTCTATTTTAGAAGGCAACGTTAAAATTTCAGAATGTTCAGCTTCTATTTTAGAACATAAAACGTAACAATTCCAGAATGTTCAGCTTCTATTTCAGAACATATAACGTAACAATTCCGGAATGTTAAGCTTCTATTTTAGAAGACAACGTTAAAATTGCGGAATGTTCAGCTTCTATTTTGGAACACATAACGTTAAAATTCCTTAATGTTCAGCTTCTATTTTAGAACATATATCATAACAATTCCAGAATGTTCAGCTTCTGTTTTAGAACATATAACGTTACAATTAGGGAATGTTCAGCTTCTATTTTAGAACATATAACGTTACAATTCCGGAATGTTCATCTTCTATTTTAGAACATACAACGTACAATCACAGAATGTTCAGCTTCTATTTTAGAACACATGACATTAAAATTGCGGAATGTTCAGCTTGTATTTTGGAACACATAACGTTAAAATTCCGGAATATTCTTCTTCTATTTTAGAACATATAACGTAACAATTCCAGAATGTTCAGCTTCTATTTTAGAACACGACGTTAACATTTCGAAATGTTCAGCTTCTATTTTAGAACATACAACGTACAATTCCCGAATGTTCAGCTTGTATTTTATAACACTTAACGTTACAATTACGGAATGTTCAGATTCTATTTCAGAACACATGACATTAAAATTCCAGAATGTTCAGCTTCTATTTTAGAACATATAACGTTAAAATTCTGGAATGTTAAGCTTCTATTTTAGAAGACAACGTTAAAATTTCAGAATGTTCAGCTTCTATTTTAGAACATAAAACGTAACAATTCCAGAATGTTCAGCTTCTATTTCAGAACATATAACGTAACAATTCCAGAATGTTAAGCTTCTATTTTAGAAGACAACGTTAAAATTTCAGAATGTTCAGCTTCTATTTTTGAACATATAATGAAACAATTGCAGAATGTTCAGCTTCTATTTTAGAAAACATGACATTAAAATTCCGGAATGTTCAGCTTCTATTTTAGAACATACAACGTACAATTCCTGAATGTTCAGCTTGTATTTTATAACACTTAACGTTACAATTACGGAATGTTCAGATTCTATTTCAGAACACATGACATTAAAATTCCAGAATGTTCAGCTTCTATTTTAGAACATATAACGTTAAAATTCTGGAATGTTAAGCTTCTATTTTAAGATAAGATATTCCTTTATTAGTCCCACAGTGGGGAAATTTACAACGTACGAAGACAACGTTAAAATTTCAGAATGTTCAGCTTCTATTTTAGAACATAAAACGTAACAATTCCAGAATGTTCAGCTTCTATTTTAGAACATAAAACGTAACAATTCCCGAATGTTCAGCTTGTATTTTAGAACACTTAACGTTACAATTACGGAATGTTAAGATTCTATTTCAGAACACGTGACATTAAAATTTCTGAATGTTTAGCTTCTATTTTAGAACATACAACGTACAATTCCAGAATGTTCAACTTCTATTTTAGAACATATAACGTTAAAATTCTGGAATGTTAAGCTTCTATTTTAGAAGACAACGTTAAAATTTCAGAATGTTCAGCTTCTATTTTAGAACATAAAACGTAACAATTCCAGAATGTTCAGCTTCTATTTCAGAACCTATAACGTAACAATATAAGAATGTTCAGCTTCTATTTTAGAACATATAATGTTTAAATTTCAGAACGTTCAGCTTTTATTTTAGAACATTAAACATGACAATTCCAGAATGTTCAGCTTCTTTTTTAGAACATATAACGTTACAATTAGGGAATGTTCAGATTCTATTTTAGAACACGACGTTACCATTTCAAAATATTCAGCTTCTATTTTAGAACACATGACATTAAAATTCTGAAATGTTCAGCTTCTATTTTAGAACACATGACATTAAAATTCTGAAATGTTCAGCTTTTATTTTAGAACAAATGACATTAAAATTCTGAAATGTTCAGCTTCTATTTTAGAACATAAAACGTAAAAATTCCAGAATGTTCAGCTTCTATTTTAGAACACATGACATTAAAATTCCGGAATGTTCAGCTTCTATTTTAGAACATAAAACGTAACAATTCCAGAATGTTCAGCATCTATTTCAGAACCTATAACGTAACAATTCCGGAATGTTAAGCTTCTATTTTAGAAGACAATGTTAAAATTTCAGAATGTTCAGCTTCTATTTTAGAACATATAATGTTTAAATTTCAGAACGTTCAGCTTTTATTTTAGAACATATAACATGACAATTCCAGAATGTTCAGCTTCTGTTTTAGAACATATAACGTTACAATTAGGGAATGTTCAGATTCTATTTTAGAACACGACGTTAACATTTCAAAATGTTCAGCTTCTATTTTAGAACACATGACATTAAAATTCTGAAATGTTCAGCTTCTATTTTAGAACACATGACATTAAAATTCTGAAATGTTCAGCTTCTATTTTAGAACAAATGACATTAAAATTCTGAAATGTTCAGCTTCTATTTTAGAACATAAAACGTAAAAATTCCAGAATGTTCAGCTTCTATTTTAGAACACATGACATTAAAATTCCGGAATGTTCAGCTTCTATTTTAGAACATACAACGTACAATTCCTGAATGTTCAGCTTGTATTTTATAACACTTAACGTTACAATTACGGAATGTTCAGATTCTATTTCAGAACACATGACATTAAAATTCCAGAATGTTCAGCTTCTATTTTAGAACATATAACGTTAAAATTCTGGAATGTTAAGCTTCTATTTTAGAAGACAATGTTAAAATTTTAGAATGTTCAGCTTCTATTTTAGAACATAAAACTTAACAATTCCAGAATGTTCAGCTTCTATTTCAGAACATATAACGTAACAATTCCGGAATGTTAAGCTTCTATTTTAGAAGACAACGTTAAAATTTCAGAATGTTCAGCTTCTATTTAAGAACATATAATGAAACAATTGCAGAATGTTCAGCTTCTATTTTAGAAAACATGACATTAAAATTGCGGAATGTTCAGCTTCTATTTTAGAACACATAACGTTAAAATTCCGGAATATTCATCTTCTATTTTAGAACATATAACGTAACAATTCCAGAATGTTCAGCTTCTATTTTAGAACACGACGTTAACATTTCAAAATGTTCAGCTTCTATTTTAGAACATAAAACGTAAAAATTCCAGAATGTTCAGCTTCTATTTTAGAACACATGACATTAAAATTCCGGAATGTTCAGCTTCTATTTTAGAACATACAACGTACAATTCCAGAATGTTCAGCTTCTATTTTAGAACATACAACGTACAATTCCCGAATGTTCAGCTTGTATTTTAGAACACTTAACGTTACAATTACGGAATGTTAAGATTCTATTTCAGAACACGTGACATTAAAATTCCAGAATGTTTAGCTTCTATTTTAGAACATACAACGTACAATTCCAGAATGTTCAACTTCTATTTTAAAACATATAATGTTAAAATTCTGGAATGTTAAGCTTCTATTTTAGAAGACAACGTTAAAATTTCAGAATGTTCAGCTTCTATTTTAGAACATAAAACGTAACAATTCCAGAATGTTCAGCTTCTATTTCAGAACCTATAACGTAACAATTCCGGAATGTTAAGCTTCTATTTTAGAAGACAATGTTAAAATTTCAGAATGTTCAGCTTCTATTTTAGAACATATAATGTTTAAATTTCAGAACGTTCAGCTTTTATTTTAGAACATATAACGAAACTATTCTAGAATGTTCAGCTTCTATTTTACAACACATGACATTAAAATTGTGGAATGTTCAGCTTCTATTTTGGAACACATAACGTTAAAATTCCTTAATGTTCAGTTTCTATTTTAGAACATATATCATAACAATTCCAGAATGTTCAGCTTCTGTTTTAGAACATATAACGTTACAATTAGGGAATGTTCAGCTTCTGTTTTAGAACATATAACGTTACAATTCCGGAATGTTCATCTTCTATTTTAGAACATACAACGTACAATCACAGAATGTTCAGCTTCTATTTTAGAACACATGACATTAAAATTGCGGAATGTTCAGCTTGTATTTTGGAACACATAACGTTAAAATTCCGGAATATTCTTCTTCTATTTTAGAACATATAACGTAACAATTCCAGAATGTTCAGCTTCTATTTTAGAACACGACGTTAACATTTCGAAATGTTCAGATTCTATTTTAGAACATACAACGTACAATTCCCGAATGTTCAGCTTCTATTTTAGAACATATAACGTTACAATTCCGGAATGTTCAGCTTCTATTTTAGAACATATTACATAATAATTCTAGAATGTTCAGCTTCTATTTTAGAACACGACGTTAACATTTCAAAATGTTCAGCTTCTATTTTAGAACATAAAACGTTACAATTTCGGAATGTTCAGCTTCTGTTTTAGAACACGATGTTAACATTTCGAAATGTTCATATTCTATTTTAGAACATATTACATAACAATTCCAGAATGTTCAGCTTCTGTTTTAGAACACATGACATTAAAATTCGGGAATGTTCAGCTTCTATTTTAGAACACATAACGTTAAAATTCCGGAATATTCATCTTCTATTTTAGAATATATAACGTAACAATTCCAGAATGTTCAGCTTCTATTTTAGAACATATAACGTTAAAATTCTGGAATGTTAAGCTTCTATTTTAGAAGTCAACGTTAAAATTTCAGAATGTTCAGCTTCTATTTTAGAACATAAAACGTAACAATTCAAGAATGTTCAGCTTCTATTTCAGAACATATAATGTAACAATTCCAGAATGTTAAGCTTCTATTTTAGAAGACAACGTTAAAATTTCAGAATGTTCAGCTTCTATTTTAGAACATATAACGTTAAAATTTCAGAACGTTCAGCTTTTATTTTAGAACATATAACGAAACAATTCCAGAATGTTCAGCTTCTATTTTAGAACATAAAACATACAATTCCAGAATGTTCAGCTTCCATTTTTGAACACATGACATTAAAATTCCGGAATGTTCAACTTCTATTTTACAATATACAACGTACAATTCCTGATATGTTCAGCTTCTATTTTAGAACATATTACATAACAATTCCAGAATGATCAGCTTCTGTTTTAGAACACATGACATTAAAATTCAGGAATGTTCACCTTCTATTTTAGAACACATAACGTTAAAGTTCCGGAATATTCATCTTCTGTTTTAGAACATATAACGTAACAATTACAGGATGTTCAGCTTCTATTTTAGAACACGATGTTAACATTTCGAAATGTTCAGATTCTATTTAAGAACATAATACATAACAATTCCAGAATGTTCAGCTTCTATTTTAGAACATATAACATAACAATTCCAGAATGTTCTGCTTCTGTTTTAGAACATATAACGTTACAATTAGGGAATGTTCAGCTTCTATTTAA
Organism: Pterois miles; assembly: GCA_947000775.1. Lineage (NCBI taxonomy): Eukaryota > Metazoa > Chordata > Actinopteri > Perciformes > Scorpaenidae > Pterois > Pterois miles. The sequence continues at coordinate 4,650 of CAMQGK010000041.1, read as the reverse complement.
GAACATATAACGTTACAATTCTGGAATGTTCAGCTTCTATTTTAGAACATATTACATAACAATTCCAGAATATTCAGCTTCTGTTTTAGAACACATGACATTAAAATTCGAGAATGTTCAGCTTCTATTTTAGAACACATAACGTTAAAATTCCGGAATATTCATCTTCTATTTTAGAACATACAACGTACAATTCCCGAATGTTCAGCTTGTATTTTAGAAGACAATGTTAAAATTTCAGAATCTATTTTAGAACATATAATGTTTAAATTTCAGAACGTTCAGCTTTTATTTTAGAACATATAACGAAACTATTGTAGAATGTTCACCTTCTATTTTAGAACACATGACATTAAAATTGCGGAATGTTCAGCTTCTATTTTGGAACACATAACGTTAAAATTCTGGAATGTTCAGCTTCTATTTTAGAACATATAACATAACAATTCCAGAATGTTCAGCTTCCGTTTTAGAACACATGACATTAAAATTGTGGAATGTTCAGCTTCTATTTTGGAACACATAACGTTAAAATTCCCGAATGTTCAGCTTCTATTTTAGAACATATAACATGACAATTCTAGAATGTTCAGCTTCTGTTTTAGAACATATAACGTTATAATTAGGGAATGTTCAGATTCTATTTTAGAACACGACGTTAACATTTCAAAATGTTCAGATTCTATTTTAGAACACATGACATTAAAATTCTGAAATGTTCAGCTTCTATTTTAGAACACATGACATTAAAATTCCGGAATGTTCAGCTTCTATTTTAGAACATACAACGCACAATTCCAGAATGTTCAGCTTCTATTTTAGAACATACAACGTACAATTCCCGAATGTTCAGCTTCTATTTTAGAACATATAAGGTTACAATTCCGGAATGTTCAGCTTCTATTTTAGAACACTTAACGTTACAATTACGGAATGTTCAGCTTCTATTTTAGAACATACAACGTACAATTCCAGAATGTTCAGCTTCTATTTTAGAACATACAACGTACAATTCCCGAATGTTCAGTTTGTATTTTAGAACACTTAACGTTACAATTACGGAATGTTCAGATTCTATTTCACAACACATGACATTAAAATTCCATAATGTTCAGCTTCTATTTTAGAACATACAACGTACAATTCCAGAATTTTCAGCTTCTATTTTAGAACATATAACGTTAAAATTCTGGAATGTTAAGCTTCTATTTTAGAAGACAACGTTAAAATTTCAGAATGTTCAGCTTGTATTTTAGAACATAAAACGTAACAATTCCAGAATGTTCAGCTTCTATTTCAGAACATATAACGTAACAATTCCGGAATGTTAAGCTTCTATTTTAGAAGACAACGTTAAAATTTCAGAATGTTCAGCTTCTCTTTTAGAACACATGACATTAAAATTGCGGAATGTTCAGCTTCTATTTTAGAACATGATGTTAACATTTCGAAATGTTCAGATTCTATTTTAGAACACATGACATTAAAATTCCAGAATGTTCAGCTTCTATTTTAGAACATACAACGTACAATTCCAGAATGTTCAGCTTCTACTTTAGAACATATAACGTTAAAATTCTGGAATGTTAAGCTTCTATTTTAGAAGACAACGTTAAAATTTCAGAATGTTCAGCTTCTATTTTAGAACATAAAACGTAACAATTCCAGAATGTTCAGCTTCTATTTCAGAACATATAACGTAACAATTCCGGAATGTTAAGCTTCTATTTTAGAAGACAACATTAAAATTTCAGAATGTTCAGCTTCTATTTTAGAACATATAATGAAACAAATGCAGAATGTTGAGCTTCTATTTTAGAAAACATGACATTAAAATTGCGGAATGTTCAGCTTCTATTTTAGAACATATAACATAACAATTCCAGAATGTTCTGCTTCTGTTTTAGAACATATAACGTTACAATTAGGGAATGTTCAGCTTCTATTTTAGAACATACAACGTTACAATTCCGGAATGTTCAGCTTCTATTTTAGAACATATTGCATAACAATTCCAGAATGTTCAGCTTCTGTTTTAGAACACATGACATAAAATTTCGGGAATGTTCAGCTTCTATTTTAGAACACACAACGTTAAAATTCCGGAATATTCATCTTCTATTTTAGAACATATAACGTAACAATTCCAGAATGTTCAGCTTCTATTTTAGAACACATGACATTAAAATTCCGGAATGTTCAGCTTCTATTTTAGAACATATAACGTACAATTCCAGAATGTTCAGCTTCTATTTTAGAACATACAACGTACAATTCCCGAATGTTCAGCTTGTATTTTAGAACATTTAACGTTACAATTACGGAATGTTAAGATTCTATTTCAGAACACGTGACATTAAAATTCCAGAATGTTCAACTTCTATTTTAGAACATATAACGTTAAAATTCTGGAATGTAAAGCTTCTATTTTAGAAGAAAACGTTAAAATTTCAGAATGTTCAGCTTCTATTTTAGAACACATGACATTAAAATTCCGGAATGTTCAGCTTCTATTTTAGAACATACAACGTACAATTCCAGAATGTTCAGCTTCTTCACATATAACGTTACAATTCCGGAATGTTCAGCTTCTATTTTAGAACATATTACATTAAAATTCCAGAATGCTCAGCTTCTGTTTTAGAACTCATGATATTAAAATTCGGGAATGTTCAGCTTCTATTTTAGAACACATAACGTTAAAATTGCGGAATATTCATCTTCTATTTTAGAACATATAACGTAACAATTCCAGAACGTTCAGCTTCTATTTTAGAACATATAACATAAAAATTCTGGAATGGAATGTTAAGCTTCTATTTTAGAAGACAACGTAGAAATTTCAGAATGTTCAGCTTCTATTTTAGAACACATGACAATAAAATTCGGGAATGTTCAGCTTCTATTTTAGAACACATAATGTAAAAATTCCGGAATATTCATCTTCTATTTTAGAACATATAACGTAGCAATTTCAGAATGTTCAGCTTCTCTTATAGAACATATGACATTAAAATTCTGTAATGTTACGCTTCTATTTTAGAAGACAAGGTTAAAATTTCAGATTGTTCAGCTTCTATTTTAGAACATACAACGTACAATTCCAGAATGTTAAGCTTCTATTTTACAACATATAACGTTAGAATTTCAGAATGTTCAGCTTTTGTTTTAGAACATATAACGTAACATTTGCAGAATGTTCAGCTTCTATTTTAGAACACATGACATTAAAATTGCGGAATGTTCAGCTTCTATTTTGGAATACATAACGTTAAAATTCCGGAATGTTCAGCTTCTATTTTAGAACATATAACGTTACAATTAGGGAATGTTCAGATTCTATTTTAGAACACACTGACATTAAAATTCAGGAATGTTCAGCTTCTATTTTAGAACATAAAACATACAATTCCAGAATGTTCAGCTTTTATTTTAGAACAGGAAACGTAAAAATTCCAGAATGTTCAGCTTCTATTTTAGAACGTAAAACGTAACAATTCCAGAATGTTCAGCTTCTCTTATAGAACATATGACATTAAAATTCTGTAATGTTACGCTTCTATTTTAGAAGACAACGTTAAAATTTCAGATTGTTCAGCTTCTATTTTAAAACATACAACGTACAATTCCAGAATGTTCAGCTTCTATTTTACAACATATAACGTTAGAATTTCAGAATGTTCAGCTTCTATTTTGGAATACATTTTAGAACACATGACATTAAAATTCCGGAATGTTCAGCTTCTATTTTGGAACATAAAACGTTAAAATTCCGGAATGTTCAGCTTTTATTTTAGAACATATAATGTAAAAATTCCAGAATGTTCAGATTCTATTTTAGAACACATGACATTAAAATTCCGAAATGTTCAGCTTCTATTTCTGAACATACAACATACAATTCCAGAAAGTTAAGCTTCTATTTTAGAACATATAACGTTAAAATTCCGGAATGTTCAGTTTGTTCTTTAGAACACAACTTTAAAATTCCAGAATGTTCCACAGCTTCTATTTTAAAACATGAAACATAACAATTCCAGAATGTTCAGCTTCTATTTTAGAACATAAAAATGTAACAATTCAGAGGCGTTCAGCCTCTATTTTAGAACATATAATTACAGTTTCGGAATGTTCAGCTTCTATTTTAGAACACGCCGTTAAATTTTCAGAATGTTCAACTTCTATTTTGGAATATATAACTTTAAAATTCCGGAATATTTAGTTTTCTTCTTTAGAACACAACATTAAAATTCCAGAATGTTCAGCTTCTATTTTAGAACATAAAATGTAACAATTCCGGAATGTTCAGCCTCTATTTTAGAACATATAACGGAACAATTCCGGAATGTTCAGCTTCTGTTTCAGAACATATAATGTAATAATTCCAGAATGTTCAGATTCTATTTGAGAACATATAATGTAACAATTCCGGAAAGTTCCGCTTCTATTTTTAGAACGTATAACGTTACAATTACGGAATGTTCAGCTTCTGTTTTAGAACGTCAAACATAACAATTCCAGAATGTTCAGCTTCTGTTTTAGAACACATGACATTAAAATTGCGGAATGTCCAGCTTCTATTTTGGAACATATAACGTTAAAATTCTGGAATGTTCAGCTTCTATTTGAGAACATATAATGTAACAATTC
>CAMQGK010000040.1:495000-603845 GCA_947000775.1 Pterois miles | reverse complement strand
CCGATGGAGAAAATCCCCAAATCCCCTCCACCTTGCTCTAATTTGAACGACTACTGCTTCTGCATACTTTCAGCTACAGACACCATTTAAACTGGTTACAAGACTTTGAACTATTCAGCTGTGATTGAGCTTTTTGATATCTTTTACAGTTTTTACCACAATCACAGTTTAAGTTTAATGCTTTTTTTCAGCCTTTTTCTGGGTTTATAATGGGTGTGTATTGGGTGGAATGATCAGAGCTAGAGTGGAGATGAGCTTCAAAACCTGAAAATGTTCCCAATAAATTGCTCCTACGCTCACAGTTTTCACTCTTCAGTCCTAATTTCTTCATAGAGACGTTGGACAGCTTGTTCTGGTCTCAGACATGTTTCTATGGACTCAGTCGGACTAATATTTCAGCTCTAGATGCCTGGAAGCGACAGCAGCTCCAGTGTCCGCCCTCATAGACGCCCATTTTAATTCTGGGACTAGTTTCTGGATCAGAGCAGAAGTTACCAGTTCTTCAAACTGCTCCTGTGGACACATTTTTGACTCTACATGCACAGTTTTTGCACCAGATCTTCATCAGAGAGTCCTTCCTGGTCTCCTCAGAAATCAAAGTGATACCTCATACGCTTTTTCTGTTATCAGGTCTTGTTCAGTGTGTGTTTTTCTGGTTTACTAACTGGAAACGCTGTCTCACTGCAATCATGACTCAGCACCTTCAGACACAAACAGCTGTTTCTGATTGGCTGATTAGACTCCCCTAGACTATTAAAGGTCGATTCCACCCAGATACAACTGATTGACTGTCTGTCTCTGTGTCTTTCTCTGTCTGTCTGTGTTTAAGAAACTGTAATAACATTTCTACAAAGAACTGCTGAAGTGTGGAACCGGAGATTTTAGAGGACCACGAATACCAACTCAAATTTTATTTTGCTGTTATTAGTATTCTGTGAAATTAGCATTAAATTGTTGTGGTAGGGTTTTGTTTTATTCATTATGGAAATTTGTTGAATGTTTTGCATTCATTTTCACTTACTTAATATCTTGTTTAATTTAAACTGCAAATTTTCTGTAGCAAAAAAAAGCTGTTGTTTAATGTCACTGATCAGCATTTTGTGTAAATATTGGTTCAGGTACTGGCATCATTTAGAAAGAAAGAAAGAAAGATATTCCTTTATTAGTCCCACAGTGGGGAAATTCAGTTTTACACTCTGTTGTTCACACAGTACATATACATGTCAATGGAGAGATGTCAGAGTGAGGGGGGCTGCTCCTGACAAGCGCCCAGAGCAGTTGAGCAATTTCAAATGCATTTTAGCACTAGTATCGGGAAAAAAACCCAAAGGACACAATCTAATTCAGGAAAAGACCAAAAAGGGCCATATTGTCAGCATATTTGAACAGCTTGACATTACTGCTGTGCACAGTCATTTCATTTGTGTAAAAGGAAAACAGCAGCAGTAACCGCAAAGTTTAAAACAAGCCACTATTCACATTCATCTTAAAAAGTCGCTCTAAAAGAGTCTGTTACGACTCGGGTCAGGCAAAACAGGACTCAAAAGCACGACTCAAAAAACAATGGGTCAAAAAGGAGAACAGTCTTTACTCAGATCAAAAGGGTTCGGTACACAGGATATCAATCAGCTGTGGCAAACAGATCAAAAACGTAAGGCAAGGGCGAAGTCACAAAAACAGGCAGAGTTCAAAAACACGAGGAGTCTTACACTAGGAATGATGGCGGGTACGCTTTCTCACAAAGGATCAAAGACGAACTGGCACAGAGTGAAGGGGAAGCACACATTAAATACTAGAGAGGGGAGGGACTGACGATGCACAGGTGAAGTAGTCTTGCGCCGCCTCCGGAGTGGCAGCACGTCTTAGCAGCTCTCTCTTTGTTTTCTCTTTTTTGTCTTACTTTCATAACTTTTGACAACTTTCTACCACTTTTATTGGGTGTAGCTCTCACTAAACAACAGAACTACACACCAGTGTAAATAGTTGGTCGAAGTTGTCGTTTTTCTCCGTTTTTTCTCCACTTTTCATCCAACCATGCCACCAAGGATTAACAACAACAAAAACAACAACAGAGACGGCCGCCGGCAGTCGGACGGTGTATTCATGCGGAGTGCTCCTCGCCCTTCGGGACCGGGTAGCGGCTCCACCGGCGGATTTACCTGCCGAAATACGGCGACGGAGACGAGGAACCAGAGCCGGCACTCTGGTGAAGGCAAAGAGGGAGAGACGGAGGACCTTTAAACCCGTCCTGCCCTCGGTCATCATGGGGAATGTCCGCTCACTCGCCAACAAAACGGACGAACTTTCAGCTCTAGTGAGGAGCCAGAGGGAATATAGGGAGGCCAGTTTTCTGTGTTTTACGGAGACATGGCTGAACGGGACGACACCGGACTGCTTAGTGGAGCCGACCGGCTTCACTTTAGTGAGAGCGGACAGGGACCAGCGGAGCGGTAAGAGGAAAGGAGGGGGGCTCGCTGTCCTTGTTAACTCTCGATGGTGTAATCCCAATCACGTCTCCGTTAAACACCACATCTGCACTTCCAACATTGAGCTGCTGGCTGTGAGTTTGAGGCCTTATTATTTGCCACGGGAGTTCTCACACGCCATCACAGTCATTGTGTATATTCCCCCGGGCGCCGTGGCTGCACAGGCGAGTGACATCATCAGCTCCACCGTCGCCGGTCTACAAACCAAACACCCGGACTCATTCATCATCATCAACGGAGACTTTAACCATGTTAAAGTCTCCAAATCACTAACTAACTTCACCCAGTATGTTACCTGTAACACTAGAGAAAACAGGACCCTGGACCTGCTGTATGCCAACACTAAGGAGGCATACAGCTCTACTGCCCTGCCCCCCTCGGAGGATCAGACCACAACCTCATCAGGCTGGTACCTAAATACAAGCCTGTTGTCAGGAGACAGCCCGCCACCATCAGGACTGTACAACAGTGGTCTGCAGACGTTGAGGAGCAGCTGAGGGAGTGTTACAGGTCTACAGACTGGGGGATGTTTGAGAGGGTCCACGGTGAGGACATCGAGGGACTCTCTCACACCATAACGGACTAGATCCGGTTCTGTGAGGAGAGCATCGTACCCACCAAAAAGGTACGCTGCTTTCCCAACAACAAGCCCTGGATCACAGGGCACATCAAAACCCTGTTGAACAGGAAGAAGAGGGCTTTCATGGCCAGGGACAAAGAGGGGACCAAGGCTGTCCAGAAGGAGCTGAAGAAGGAGCTTCAGCTGGCTAAGGACGCCTACAAAGACAAGCTGGAGGGGACATTACAAGCCAGCAGCTCCAGGGAGGTGTGGGGAGGCTTCAGGAGGATAACGGGCTACAAACAGCCGGGCCCTGCAGTGGAGGGGACGCTGGCACAGGCAAACCAGCTAAACCTGTTCTTCAACAGGTTTGACCATCCAGCCCCCAACAGCCCAGCAGGACATCCTGAGCCTCCACCCACCAACTCTGGAGCCCCCCTCCCCCTCTCCCTTCTCCCCCTCTTCTTCCTCTCTCTCCTATCCTAACCTCTCCATCCCCTCCCCCTTACAACACCCTCCCTGCCCCCTCCCCTCCCTTCAACCCCAGCACCCCTCCTCCCTCCCACCCTCATCTCCCCACTTCCCCCACCCTCCTGCCCTCACCTCTCCCACCCCTCATCCCCCCCCCTTCCCTCTCAGCACATCAACACCAGCACCATCCCTGGTCATCACTTCTAGCCAAGTGATGAAGCAGCTCTCCAGGGTGAACACTAACAAGGCCAGGGGCCTGACAACATCAACCCCAGGGTGCTCAAGGCGTGTGCCGGGCAGCTGGCAGGAGCGTTCCAGCACCTCTTCAACCTCTCTCTCAGGCTGAAGAAGGTACCACAGCTCTGGAAGACCTCCTGCATCGTCCCAGTGCCCAAGAAAGGACTCCCTAGCACCCTCAAGGACTACAGGCCAGTCGCTCTGACGTCACACGTCATGAAGATCCTGGAGAGACTGGTCCTGCAGCACCTCAGGCCCCTGGTGAGTGACTCCCTGGACCCCCTTCAGTTTGTATACCAGGCAAACATTGGCGTGGACGACGCCATCATCTACATGCTCCACAGAGCTTACACGCACTTGGAGAAGCTGCAGAGCACAGTGAGGATCATGTTCTTCGACTTCTCCAGTGCATTCAATACAGTCCAACCACACCGGCTAGCTGAGAAGCTCTCAGCTATGCAGGTGGACCACGACCTGGTGGACTGGATTACGGACTACCTCACCAGCAGACCACAGTATGTCAGACTGCAGGGCAGCCTGTCTGACGTGCTGGTGAGCAACACTGGTGCTCCCTAGGGAACTGTGTTGTCACCGTTCCTGTTCACCACCTACACCTCCAACTTCTGCTTCAACTCCCAACATGCCTCCTGCAGGAGTTCTCCAAGGACTCCTCCATCGTCGGCTGCATCACAGACGACAACGAGGAGGAGTACAGGACCCTTGTGGAGAACTTTGTAAGGTGGTGCGACACCAACCACCTCCAGCTCAATATTGGTAAGACCAAAGAGCTGGTGGTGGATTTCCGGAGGAGGAGGAAGAGCTCCCCTACTCCCATCACCATCCGTGGGGAGGAGGTGGAGGTGGTGGACAACTACAAGTTCCTGGGAGTTCACTTAAACAATAAACTGGACTGGTCCAACAACTCCGAGGCCTCTACAGGAAGGGACAGAGCAAACTATTCTTCCTGAGAAGGCTGAGGACCTTCAACGTGTTCAACAGGCTACTTCAGATGTTCTACCAGTCTGTAGTAGCCAGCTTTCTGTTCTTTGCCGTGGTATGTTGGGGGGGTGGCATCAGCACCAGAGATGCCACCAAACTGAACAAACTGGTGAGGAGGGCTGGGTCTGTGGTTGGATGTGAGCTGGACAGTCTGGAGGTGGTGGCAGAGGGGAGGACCAGGAGGAAGCTGGAGTCTATTCTGAAGAACCCCTCCCACCCCCTCTATGACCAACTGGTCCAGATGAGGAGTCCATTCAGCCAGAGACCGATCCCCCCTCGGCACACTACAAACCGTCTGGGTCAGTCCTTTCTTTTGGTGGCCATCAGGCTCCATAACCAAGGTCTGAACCAGAACCAAGGTCTGACCCCCATGTGACTGATCATCTGCTCCGTATTTATTCCAAATGTATATATTACATATAATTATATCATTACATATACATATGCTGTGCATATACAATACTCACCACCTGCTGCACTTTACTTATTACTGTTACTGTTACTTATTTATTTTACTGTCAATTTTCTTCATTGCACCTTATTTCATTCACTGCACCTTCTCTTTTACTTTTTACTGTACTGTATTTATCTGTACTGTTGCTGCTGCTAAGACACCCGAATTTCCCTCCGGGGATTAATAAAGGTTCATCTTATCTTATCTCTTATCTTATGTGAACACAATCAGGGCGGCGGGAAAGCATGCGGGCAGGAAGTGAAGTGATCTGAAGAGGGAATGTTAGAATACAAAAATAAAAAAGGAAGTGCAGCATGCAAAACAGAATAACAGACATAGCCTAAGACCTGGATGCTGTGACAGAGTCTGATCAAGTGATCATTACAATCACCACCTGTTCAATAAGGGCATCAGGGTATTGTATTTAAAACACAGATGAATTGTATGTTTTTTTTTTTTTTTTTTTTTTTTTTGGAGGGTGTTCAAGGCTGTTACAACTTAAAATATTAACCAAGAGCAACAGAGCATTTTATAATGTTGAGCTTGTCAACAGCTCTCCGGGAACCGTCACCTTAACGTGGTGGAGAGGTTTGTGTGTCCTGATGACCCTGAGGGCTGTGTTGTCTGGAGCCTAGTGCTCCTGGTAGGGTCTCCCATGGCAAATTGGTCTCAGGTGAGGGGCCAGACAAAGAATGGTTCAACAGGGCCCTATGAGTAATCGAGGCAGAGGAGAAGTGACCAAGCCTGGAGGAAGCCCAGGGCCCCAGGCTGAGAGGCTGAGCCAGGCCCAGACGGAGGGCCCGTGAGCGAGCGCCTGGTGGCCGGGCTTGCCACGGAGCCGGGGGGGTGGGACTCTGACTGTTGTCTGTGCATATACACCAAACAGCAGTTCAGAGTATTTGATCTTCTTGGAGACCCTGAATGGAGTCCTGTATGGGGCCCCAGTAGGGGACTCCATTGTTCTGCTGGGGGACTTCAACATGCATATGGGCAACAATGGAGGCATCTGGAGAGGCGTGATTGGGAGAAATGGCCTCCCTGCTCTAAGCCCGAGAGGTCATTTGTTATTGGACTTGCTATGCTAGTCATGGGCTGTCCATAACAAACACCATGTTCGAACATAAGGATGCTCATAAGTGTACTTGGTACCAGAGCACCCTAGGCCGAGGATCGATGATTGATTTTGTGATCGTATCATCTGATCTGAGGCCGCATGTTTTCGACACTCGGGTAAAGAGAGGGGCGGAGCTGGCAACTGATCACCATCTGGTGGTGAGTTGGATCAGAGGGTGGGGGAAGACTCTGGACAGACCTAGCAAACCCAAACGTGTAGTACGGGTGAACTGGGAACGTCTGGAGGAAGCCCCTATCTGAGAGATCTTCAACTCACACCTCCGGCGGAGCTTTTCTAGCATTCCTGTGGAGGCTGGGGGCATTGAACCTGAGTGGGTGATGTTCATGGCCTGAGGGTCTCAGGTGCCTCAAGGGGCGGTAACCCTCGAACACCGTGGTGGACACCGGTGGTCAGGGAAGCTGTCCAACTGAAAAAGGAGTCCTTCCGGGATATGTTATCTTGGACGACTCCGGAGGCAGTTGAAAGGTAGGTTGGCCTCCGCCAGGGTTGCACCTTGTCTCCAATCCTGTTTGTGAGATTCATGGACAGGATATGGAGGCATAGTTGGGTGTGAAGCGGCTGGGATGAGGCCATGGTTCTCAGCAGGAAACCGATGGATTGTCTACTCCAGGTAGGGAATGAGTCTTTACCCCAAGTGATGGAGTTCAAGTATCTCGGGGTCTTGTTCGCGAGTGAGGGAACAATGGAACGTGAGATTGGCTGGAGAATCGGAGCAGCGGGGGGCGGTATTGCAGTCGCTGTACCGCACCGTTGTGACGAAGAGAGAGTTGAGTCAGAAGGCAAAGCTCTGGATCTACCGGTCAATCTTCGTTCCTACTCTCACCTATGGTCATGAGGGCTGGGTCATGACCGAAAGAACTAGATTGCGAATACAAGCAGCCGAAATGGGTTTTCTCAGGAGGGTGGCTGGCATCTCCCTTAGAGATAAGGTGAGAAGCTCAGTCATCCATGAGGGACTCGGAGTAGAGCCGCTGCTCCTTTGCGTTGAAAGGAGCCAGTTGAGGTGGTTCATCTGGTAAGGATGCCTCCTGGGCGCCTCCCTAGGGAGGTGTTCCAGGCACGACCAGCTGGGAGGAGACCCCGGGGACGACCCAGGACTAGGTGAAGAGATTATATCTCCACACGGGCCTGGGAACGCCTCGGGATCCCCCAGTCAGAGCTGGTTAATGTGGCCCGGGAAAGGGCAGTTTGGGGTCCCCTGCTGGAGCTGTTGGCCCCGTGACCCGACCCGGATAAGAGGTTGAAGATGAAGAGCTTGTCAACACTTATAATATCCATCTAAAATGTATAACCATCATAAACTTAAAGCCAGAGACATGAATGTATGATATTAATGTAAATGGATTTACTCATGTTGTTGAGTGAATTTGACCTATTTTTGCATATGCTGTAAACTTGACTGTGAAAAAAGAAAATCATGATTCTGTATTTAAAACAATGATTTAGGTTCAGTAGTTTGTCATATAAATTACAGAATTTGCCTTGAAAAACCCTGAAAAATAAACTGACTGAATAAAAAGGTGTGATTCATTGTTAAAGCTGACAACATTAATTGTCTATTCAACATAGAAATAATTCAAGACACGCATTAAAAATTCCCCTATCATAAAATTACAGAGGAAATGTCATACAGTATGTTTCTAGAGATAATATATCAGATAATATTGGCATGTCTGAACGTCTTGAGGTGTTTATAAAGTCATTTATTTTCAGTATTTTTTCAGAAGAAATGAAAAACAAGTCCGTTAGTTCGTTTTTGCTGGGCAGAACAAGCTCTTGAGGTGTTTATAAATTTCTTTCATTTTTAGTCCATATATGATTGGATTAAAGAGAGGATGATACAGTACTAGTTGTAAAGACAATATTATTAAATTTACAGATCTTGGAATGTCAGATTCCAGCTGAGCTTTAATAACATCATACACACAGAAATAGGAGTAGTTGATTAAAACTATCAGATGAGGTACACAAGTCTGAGCAGCTTTTCTCCTGACTTCTCTGCTACTTCTACACTTCGGTTATTATTAGTATCCTGGTGTATGTAAAAAGTATGAAGAGCACAGGGAGGAGGACAACATTCAGTAAAATGATCACATCTTGTGCAACTTCTGCACTTGACACCACACAGTGAAGTTCATAAATTGTATTGCTGCAAAAAACTCCTTTAAAAATATATCTACAGAGTTTTCTCTTAGCAATCAGTGCCGTTCTCACTGCGACCTGACAGGCAGGTAGGAACCATGCTAAAACCAAGAAAATACTGACAGTTGTTTTTCTCATTATGGTTGGATATTGCAGGGGTTTACATATAGACACATATCTGTCATAAGACATGACTGCTAACAGTAAGAACTCTGCACCACCAATAGAGTAAAATACCTGAAACTGAAAGAGACAGACTGAATAAGGTATGATCTGTTTTTCAGATAAAAAGTCAAACAAAAGCTTTGGGTAGATGGCAGTGCTGAAAAGAACTGAGTTCAGTAACAAAGCTGCAATAAAAATGTACATAGGCTCATGGAGGTCTTTGTGAATCACGATGAGGTACACAACAGTACAATTACAGCAGATTATTAGAATATAAACTACCAATAAAATCACAATATAAAAATGCCTGTATTTTTCCACTTCGATATGCCCACCAATAATTACATAGGTGACATTTAATTCATCATCCATTAAGTGAATAAAACAAGCAGATTGTGTGACTGGCAAATACAGGTAATAACTGAGAGAAGACCAGTCATTGAATCAACATGTAACCTGTATAGGAGAGTATTTTTCATTGACAGAAAACTGACCTTACGACACAGTTGGAGTGTGTTGATCTCCAGCATTCACAAGGTGAACTGCTTGAGTTTTATCAGGTTTCGTCATCCTCCGTGGATCTCATTACAGCTCTTCATCAAGAACTACTCGCTTGTAAACAACTTAATCAAACTCTAGAGGTCTGAACTTGTAGGCAGGTTGGTCAGTGGTGGAGAAAACTCAATGTTTCAGGAACCCAAAGGCCGGAGGTGGAAATATAACCGCTAATTGGTCAAAAGTTTGGAGGAGGACATATGTTCATGTTTTGGGAGACCCAAAGCTGGGAAGGGACGTTTAACTCAGCAGGAGTTGCAACAACAAAGCAGAAAAGTAAAGTCTGCTGGGACTGGTTGAAAGGTGAGGAACCACTCTTGATGAGGAGTTCACCCACACCAGGTTGGCGTAGCATGCCATAGAGATTGAACATTGCAGCCATTCAGCTCTGCGCTCCAATGGTTGGCGTTGGCCAAACTTAAGGCGAGAGGTCAGGTGGTCCAGCCCCAAGGTTGCCGCCATCATCATGGTGCTGGCACCACGTGCCATCTGTGGAGCCTATTTTTACTATACTTATACTATTTTGGTAACAGTTCCAGTCTCATCTACTGTTTTTTACCAACACAATTTTAATACTATTATTTCAAAATATTACAAGAAGGCCAACAACATAAATAAATGGCCTACTGACTAGACTCTGTTTTTTGACTTGCCTGCAGCATCACCTTACCGTGGTGGAGAGGTTTGTGTGTCCCTATGACCCTGAGGGCTGTGTTGTCTGGAGCCTGGTGCTCCTGGTTGGGTCCTCCATGGCAAAATAATCCCAGGTGAGGGGTGAGACAAAGAATGGTTCAGATTGATTGAGATAGAGGGCTGCATGGTGGTGCAGTGGTTAGCGCTGTCGCCTCACAGCAAAAGGGTCGCAGGTTCAAATCCGACTGACGGAGTTTGCATGTTCTCCCTGTGTGAGCGTGGGTTTTCTCCGGGTACTCCGGCTTCCTCCCACAGTCCAAAGTTAAGTTAATTGATGACGATGTGAGCGTGAATGGTTGTCTGTCTCTATGTTGTCTGTCTCTATGTGCCCTGCGATGGACTGGACTGGCGACCTGTCCAGGGTGAACCCGCCTTCGCCCAATGCCAGCTGGGATTGGCTCCAGCCCCCCCGCGACCCCTAACGGGATAAGCGGTTGACGATGGATGGATGATTGAGATAGAGGAGAAGAGACCCAGCCCAGCCCCTTTCTGAGGCCAGGCCCAGAAGTAGGGCCCGTATGCAAGTGCCTAGTCAAAGCCTGAAGAAGCTCTTTATCCTACAGGAGGAACCACTGGAGTCGGTTGCGCTGCCACACAGGTGGCAGTGAAGACCAGGGACCTCCACGAACCTGCCGAATCTGGGCAGAAGAGGCTGGCTCTGAGAACATGGAATGTCACCTCTCTCATGTGGGGAAAGGAGCCGGAGCTTGTGTGGGAGGTGGAGCGCTACCAGCTAGCTCTGGTGCGGCTTACCTTTACACTAGGTTCTGGAACCATTCTTCTGGATAGGGGTTGGACTCTTCTTCTCTGGAGTTGCCCAAGGTGTGAGGCGCTAGGCGGGTGTGGGGATACTCACAAATGCCCGGGTGAGGGCTTTTACTGTTTACCCCAGTGGACGAGAGGATCACCTCCCTACATCTTTGGGTTGAGGGTGGTAAAACTCTGACTGTTGTTTGTACATACGCATCCAACAGCAGTTCGGAGTATTTGGTCTTGTTGGAGACCCTGAATGGAGTCCTGTATGGGGCTCCAATAGGGGACTCCATAGTTCTGCCGGGATACTTGTGCTCACATGGGTAATGATGGAGACACCTGGAGACGCGTGTTTCGGAGGAATGGCCTCCCTGATCTAAACCTGAGCTGTCATTTGATACTGGACTTCAGTGGTAGTCATAGACAGTCCATAATGAATAACATGTTCAAACATAAGGATGCTCATAAATGTACATGGTACCAGAGCACACTAGGCCGAAGGTCAATGATCGATGTTGTGATTGTATCATCTGATCTGAGGCCGCATATTTTGGACACTCAGTGAAGAGAGGGGTGGAGCTGGAGGTGTTTGGGCCAGCAGCAGAGGCTGCACTGGATGAAGCCCAGAAAGGCAGGTTGCACATGCAGTCCACTCACCAATCTGGGCAGTTGAGGCCTGTGACTCGGGGTCCTGCAGAAAGACCTCAAATCTCCCAATGGCCTTGTTTTGCAGAACAGGGTTCCTCCCATAATTCTAGATTTGTGGGGTGCAGGCTGTGAATTTCTCCACTGTTGGACTAATAAAGGAATATCTTATCTTATCTTCCCCCACAGCAGGCACGGGGCCAGGAGCATTCCCATCCTCGCTCTCGGGAGTGTAGCAACCATGGGTCTACCAAGACCCGCAGGCATCCCCGACAGTGCGGGTTCCATGACAAAAGCTTTTTCCAGCACCCATCTCAGTATCTAGCATCAGTGCACCTCTTGCCTGTGGGTGGTGGGGATTTTATCCTGGTTACTTCCTCATCCCCAAGCAGACTGGGGGGTTCCACCCAATTCTGGATTTGAGGCAGCTGAACAGGTTCCTCAAGGTGCTTCCCTTTCGGATGCTCAGGTTAGGAACCTTGTTTCAGGCCATAAGAGCAGGCAACTGGTACAAAACAGTGGACCTTTGTAACGCCTACTTTAACATCCACATCAGTCCAGATCACAGGTGCTGGTTTGGTCGTGAGGAGTTTGCCTGCCCAGAGAAGGGTCAGAAACACTCATCCTGATGCACAGAGGCCTAAAAGTCCTCAGGTGGTGGAGGCAATCTCGGGCCATTCAAGAAGGCATTCCCCTGGGCCAGGGCAGCTCCAGGGTGACCAAAACAGCCGATGCCTCCAAAACAGGCTGGGGCAGTCTGGGAGGGCAGGTCTGCTCAAGGTTGCTGGAGTCCTGTGCAGCAGGGATGGCATGTAAACATCCTTGAGATGGAGGCAGTTCACCTGGGTCTGAGGCACTTACTCTCAATTGTCCAGGGGAGGAAGGTCATGATCAGGACAGACAGTACAACTGTGGTGTCTTAGATCCATCGTCAGGGCAGGTTGAGGTCTCCATCCCTGCATGCAAGGGGGCGGCAGCTGCTCTTGTGGGCACAGTCCAAAGGGATGTCCCTGAGAGCATTTTATCTTCCGGGGCCCCTGAATGTGGCAGCAGATTTTCTGTCAAGAGGTCTCCACCCTGGCAAGTGCCGCCTGCATCCACTAATAGTAGACCAGATTTGGCATCACTTTGGCCGAACAGAGGTGGACCTCTTCGCCATGCAAGAGAACAAACGGTCCACTGTGGTCATAATGTACAGACTACTGGAGACAGATGCCCTCAGCCTTTTGTGGTCTGATGTGAGGCTGTATGCTTTTTCACCATTCCCGTTTTTGCCAGGTTTCCTTAAAACGGTGAAGATGATGTGCACCCAGGTAATTTTGGTGGCACCAAACTGTCCACAGAGGCCATGAATGGTGGAGGGTCACCCATGGTGTCTTCTAGTTAGGAAGGATATGTTGTCCCAGGTTCAGGGCAGTATCTTGCACCAGGAGCTCCAAAACCTGAGGCTTCATGTATGGCCCTTGAACAGCAGCATCGGCACGCACTTGGCCAAGACAGGGAGATGATGGTGGACACCTTGTAGGCTTCACAGGCTCCCTCCACTCAGCTACAGTACAATAGTAAGTGAAGGGTGTCTAGGGACTGGTGTCGTGTTAAGGGGAAGATCCCTTGGCATGACAAATTTCAAAACAATGCCTGGCCCACTGGATAGTAGATCTGATTGCCCTTGCTTATGAGTAGACAGGGGCAGATCCACCTTCAAGGCTTGTGGCACATTCCACAAGGGGAATGGTTACTTTGTGGGCCCTGTTTCAGGGTGCAGCCTTAGAGGATGTGTGTAATGCATCTGGCTAGGCATCCTTTTCAACCTTCACCAGGTTTTATGGGTTGAATCTGGCTTCATCTGGTGGCTCCTCATTTGTTCGTGGGGTTGCAGCAGATGCTTGAGTTTTTCATCCTAGGTGAGTGGCGCTGGCTCGAGCTCCAGGGTATTTTTCCCTTGGTCTGAATGCCTCAGTTGTTTCTGCCATCAACCTGGAGAAACTCTGTGTTTGCATAATCTGTAGTTGTTGACAATAACAGAGAAAACTTGAACTCAAGTTGTTTTGTTCTGCTTTATTGACAGGAAAGTTATTCCCCTTGTGCGGTTTGACCTGTAGGTGGTGCCAATGCACTCTCCTTGTGACTCATTTGGTATACTGTTGTCACATTGTTACAGGTTCACTGAAATAAACCTGTAATCCTTCATTGTCACTTGGTGGTGAAGGTTGGCCCCGCCTTCCTTCCCAGTCGCCAGAAAGAGGGTATAGTGTAAAGCTTCACACCCACAGGTGTGGTTAATTTGGTATAATGCTCCTGATCTGAGTATGTGGTCACATGGTTAAGGGTTCACTTTCATTCATAAAACCGTGTTTACATACATAAACATTCATTTTTCTGCATTTGAGACAGCATGTGCCTGAATTTTACAATGTTGCGTGGGTGAAAGAAGGCAGTCCTTGAAATTTCTTCTATGTGGGAGTTAAAGGACATTTCCTAACTGTGAGATTCTTTATAGTGGTGCTAGAAGCCAAAGCAATGCCAGCTATCAAAGGTGATCTTAATTATATCCCACACAGCGATGGTTAAATGAAGCCTCCCCACCTGAATTTAGCAGTGCAGAATTTGCTTGAGTGACTAAACATGGTGGAGGGTTTTATCTTAATGTGTACTGTAACTGGCTCAACAGCCTGAGTTAAGGTTAATGAATGTGTCCCACTGTGTGTCCTGCAGTCACAGACGAACCCATGAGAGTTGACTATGCATGCATAACCAGGATATAACAACAGTAACATTATCTTTCATTTTAGGTTTAATTTATTCATTTTCTTTTCTCATTGTACATTTAAAAATGTTTTGTTGCAAACAAAGCCTCCATTTCAGGCTTGTAAAAGGCCTCTAACTTGAAACCACCATCTCATATACAGAAACAATCTCCCTTTCCCTGGTTGTTCAAGCACACATGGTCTGAAGTCACAGCTTGTAGAGAAAAATTATGAAAAACTTAGTTTGAAGTAAACATGTTACGCAAATTAAAACATTTCTGGAACACAGGCATGTGCACACTTTCAGTGTAGTCTTTAAACATTAGCCATCTTCATTAATACTGTTTATATCGTTGAATTTGAATATTTTACTTGATCAATATACCCAGAGCCAGTGATATGAATATGAATGTCATTATGTCACTTTTAAACAGAGTCCAGGTTTGTTAATTAAATTCATGACAGTAAAAAAAAACACAGAGAGAAGTCAGACTGCAGCGTTCGAACTGATGAAGCCACTTGGATAAGGGGCGAAACGTCTTCAGGGACAAATCTAAGTCCAGTTGCCGTCGATTCAATTTTTTGCCAGAATGAATATGACCTGGATGAATGAGAACCTTCACAGACTGATAGAAGTAGAAGTAACCAGTGTTAATACTGTACATCAAATCATTTTAACTTGACAGAACAATTTCTTCAGGTGTTTGAAGATTTCTTTCATTTTTAGTCCATATACAACTGGATTGAAGAGAGGATAATACAAATATGCTTGTAAAATCATTATGAAATTTGTGTCAGATCCCATATCCAGTTCAATTATAAGGACATGATATAGAGACAAAGACGAATAGAAGAGTAAAACTACCAGGTGGGGTGTACAGGTCTGTGCAGCTTTTGTCCTGACATTTCTCGAACTTCGGTAGGATATTATAAGTATCCTGGTATATGTAAAAAGTATAAAGACTATGGGTGAAAAAACCAGAGTAAATATATTAAACATATCAGATACAGACCGTGCTGCTGAAGTCTCACAGTAGAGATTGTAATATGCATTGTTACAATAAATTGACTTTATAGTGAATTTACACAGTTTCAGATTAGCACTCAGTATTGTTGGGACTGCAACCTGAACAGCAGGAAAAAAGCCAAGTCAGAAACAGGATAACACTCACTGTGGTTTTGGTCATAATAGTTGGATATTGTAGAGGTTGACATATAGACACAAACCTGTCATAGGCCATGGCTGCCAACAGTAAGAAATCTGAAGCACTAAAGGAGTAATGTATATAACATTGAAAGAGACAGGCAGAATATGATATGATCTGTTTTTCTGATATAATGTCAATTAACAACTTTGGGTAAACATTAGTGCTGGTAATGGAAGAGTTCAGTAGCAACGCTGCAATGAAAATGAACATTGGCTCGTGGAGGTTCTTGTGTGTCCCAATAAGGTACACAATGGTTAAATTAAAGGTGATTGCTAGAATATAAACTATAAACATATGAAGAAAAAGAAAATACCTGTTTATGCCCATGTCCGCATACCCATAAAGAGTTATATATGTTATATTTAATGCATCATCCATGAAGAACAACTAAACAATCAATGAATACAACGAGCAGATTGTACAATAGCATAAATGAATAAACTGAGTGAAGAAGTCTTACCATGAAGATTGCATTAACACAGAGCATGTATTTGGTTGTCTCATTTATTCACAGATTCCTGACCTTAAACTGCACTTGATGTGTGTTCATCTTCAGAGATCAAAAAGTGAACTGTTCGAGTCAGACCAAATAATTTATGACATTTCTTCACCCTCCATGGATCTCATTAACTCTTTGACCAAGAGTTCATTAGAACAACTTCATCGAACTCTGGAGGCCTGAACCCATAGGTGTTAAACTTTGTTTGCTTGGGTGAGTGTTATCTTTAAAAAAGTTTGCGCCTCCTTCAACAGGGTTGTTGCAAGATTGGAACAGTATCCTAACCATTGACCTATATTCTGGCAAAAATTGAATCGAAGGCAACTGGACTTAGATTTGTCTCTGAAGACGTTTCGCCCCTTATCCAAGTGGCTTCATCAGTTCGAACGCTACAGCCTGACTAGTGGGGACTAGTCATAAAGATACATCAAGGGCTTTGGAGCTAAGGATGAGGAATTTAAATTATACTCTGAATTTCACAAGGAGTCAGAAATTTGATCTGGGGCGGGCTTGTTGGCATGGGAAACTTAAAAGCCTCTTAGACCACTACAGTCTGCCTATCATATCTTCCACCATTTTGTCAGGCAGTCAGTCATCTTCAACGTCTTATCCGGGGTCAGGTTGTGGGGGCAACAGCTCCAGCAGGGGACCCCAAACTTCCCTTTCCCAGGCCACATTAAACAGCTCTGACTGGGGGATCCTGAGGTGTTCCCAGGCCAGTGTGGAGATATAATCTCTCCACCTAGTCCTGGATCTTCCCAAGGGCCTCCTCCCAGCTGGTCATACCTGAACACTTCCCCAGGGAGGCACCCAAGGGGCATCCTTACCAGATGCCTGAACCACCTCTACTGGCTCCATTCAATGCAAAGGAACAGCGGCTCTACTCCAAGTCCCTCACAGATGGCTGAGCTTCTCACCCTATCTCTAAGGGAGATGCCAGACACCCTCCTGAGAAAACCAATTTTGGCCGCTTGTACCTCTAGTTCTTTCAGTCATGACCCAGTCCTCATGACCATAGGCGAGAGTAGGAACATAGACTGACCAGTAGATTGAGAGCTTTGCCTTCAAGCTCAGCTCTCTCTTCGTCACAATGGTGCGGTAATGCAACTGCAATACCACCCCCATTGCTCTGATTCTCCGGTCAATCTCATGTTCGATTGTCCCCTCACTCGCGAACAAGACCCTGAGGCATGAACTCCTTCACTTGGGGTAAAGACTCATTCCTATCCGGAGTAGACAATCTATCTGTTTCCTGCTGATTGGCCTCCAATTTAGAGGTGTTGATTCTCATCCCAGCCGCTTCACACTCGGCTACAAAGCAATCCAGCAATGAGCTATTCAGCACACCGGTCAGCAAACCCTCCTGCACTGACTACACATCAAAATACTGTCTATGAATATCACAAACAGGATTATTGACAAGGCGCAACCCTGGCGGAGGCCAGACCCTATCGGAAACAAGTCAGACTACC
Source organism: Pterois miles (assembly GCA_947000775.1). Classification (NCBI taxonomy): domain Eukaryota; kingdom Metazoa; phylum Chordata; class Actinopteri; order Perciformes; family Scorpaenidae; genus Pterois; species Pterois miles. The sequence goes on along the minus strand of CAMQGK010000040.1, from coordinate 586,625 downwards.
TGCTGAGAACCTGAGCACAGCTCTCGCTTTGGAAGTACAAAGATTGGGTGGCCCTGAGAAGAAGAAGAAGAAGAAGAAGAAGAAGATAGTCCTTTATTAGTCCCACGAGGGGAAATTCAATTTTTTCACTCTGTTGTTAACTTATACACGGTACATGCAGACCCGAACACACACATGCACAAACATGCAACAATGGAGAGATGTCAGAGTGATGGGGCTGCTCCTGACAAGCGCCCCGAGCAGTTGGGGGTTTGGTGCCTTGCTCAGGGGCACCTCGGCAGTGCCCAAGAGGTAAACTGGCACCTCTCCAGCTACCAGTTCACACTCAGTTCTTGGTCCATGTCGGGACTTGAACCGGTGACCCTCCGGTTCCCAAGCCAACTCCCTACAGACTGAGCTACTGCCGCCCCCAAAAGTGACCTCCGTGAGAGAAGTGACCTCCTTACCCCATACTTCTGCAGTATCTCCTGTGGGACCCGGTCAAACAGCTTCTGCAACTCCACAAAGCACATGTAGACAGGATGGGCGTATTCCCAGGCCCCCTCCAGGATCGTTGCAAGAGTGAAGAGCTGGTCCGTTGTTCCACGGCCAGGATGAAATCCGCATTGTTTCTCTTCGATCCGAGGTTCAGCTATCGGCCAAACCCACCTTTCCAGGACCCTGCAGTAGACTTTACTAGGGAAGCTGAGTAATGTGATACCCCTGCAATTGGCACAACTCTTTGGGGGACCACCCACTGACACTCCTTAGAAACTGTTCCCGCCTTCCACGCAGTGATGAAGAGACAGGCATTTCTGGTCAGACCTCGTCAGTCCCTGAGAATTTGTCACTGTGGAGCTGCTTTACTACCTCAGTGACTTCCCCCAGGGAAACTGACGATGATCCCCCATCAGCTTCCAGCTCTGCCTCTACAAGAGAGGGCGTATTAGTCAGGTTCAGGAGTTCCTCACAGTGCTTCTTCCACCACCCAGTTACCTCCTCAGTTGAGGTCAACACTGTCCCATCCTTACTGCACACAGCTTGGATGGTTCCCCAATTCCCTATCCTGAGGTGCCGGACAGTTTTCCAGAAGCACCTTGGTGCCGACCGAAAGTCCTCCTCTATGGCTGCTCTGACCTCCTCCCACACTCGCTGCTTTGCCTCCTTTACGGCAGCGGCTGCTGCCCTATGGGCCTGTCGGTACCTTGCAACTGTCTCCGGAGTCCAAGTCCAAGATTACATATCCCGGATGGACTCCTTCTTCAGTCAGACAGCTTCCCTGACCACCGGTGTCCACCACGGTGTTCGAGGGTTATCACCCCCTGAGGCACCTAAGACTCTCAGGCCACAGCTCATCACTGCAGCTTCAGCAATAGAAGCTTTGAACATTGCCCATTCAGGTTCAATGCCCCCAGCCTCCACAGGGATGCCAGAAAACCTCCGCTAGAGGTGTGAGTTGAAGATCTCTCAGACAGGGGCCTCATCCAGACATTCCCAGTTCACCCGCACTACCCGTTTGGGTTTACCAGGTCTGTCCAAAGTCTCCCTCCACCCTCTGACCCAACTCACCACCAGATGGTGATCAGCTGACAGCTCCGCCCCTCTCTTCACCCAAGTGTCCAAAACATGCAACCTCAGATACAATCACAAAATTGATGATCGACCATGGCCTAGGGTGCTCTGATCCAGGTACACTTATGAGCATCCTTATGTTCGAACATGGTGTTCATGATGGACAGCCCATGACTAGCGCAGAAGTCCAATCACAAACAACCACTTAGGTTTAGTTCAGGGAGGCCATTTCTCCCAATCATGCCTCTCCAGGGGCCTCCATTGTTGTGCACGTATGCACTGAAATCTCCCAGCAGAACTATGGAGTCCTCTACTGGAGCCCCATACACGACTCCATTCAGGGTCTCCAAAAAGGCTGAATACTCCGAGCTTCAAGAGTGCTGAATATTTACAACCCCCCCTCAACCAGGCATTTGTGAGTATCCCCACATCCACCTGGCACCTCACACCTTGGGCAACTGCAGAGAAAAACAGAGTCCAACCCCTATCCAGGAGAATGGTTCCAGAACCGAGGCTGTACTTAGAGGTCAGTCCCACCAGATCTAGCTGGCAGTGCTCCAGCTCCTGCACAAGCTCTGGCTTCTTCCCCCACAGAGAGGTGATGTTCCATGTCCCCAGAGCCAGCCTCTGCCACCTGGGTCTGGTCCGTCGAGGTCCCCGGTCTTCACTGCCTACCGTAGGTCTGATTGCTACCAAATTTTCTGTGAATCGTTACAGGACCAAGCTCATCAACAGTTGCATAAAGCTTGTTGATATCTCATTTAATTTTCAAGATATTGACCAATGAACTTTAAGAGGACAGGGCTTAGCTGGACATTTGCCATAATTCATTGACTATTACTTTCATCATCAAAAGTCTTAATAGATATCTTCATTTCATTTTTGAGAATAGGTGAACCACATCAGTTTCTGTTCAACCCATAAGGGGCGCCACAAACACCAAAAAGTTGTACCTGAAAAACTGGTAGACAGAATTTTACTTAATTTGGTACACATGCTCTCTTAAGTAGTAACCAAGATCTTAAGTGTCGGATTAATCAGTAAATGTGGCCTGTTTAGCATTTTATGCTACATTATGCCTTTGCTCAATTTGCTGTGAGCTGGAATGAGCGAGAGACATGAAACTTGGTACCATAACTGGCCGTGATATAAGATAAGATAAGATAAGATGATCCTTTATTAATCCCCGGAGAGAAATTAGGGAATGAATGAATATGCTAATGTTTCACATAAGTTTTAAAAGCTGACATCACCTTGAGTCCAGACTTGAAATTTGACACACATGCCCATCTCAATATGTGCTACCAAAAAGCCTCAAGAAACACTGAAGTATGCCAACCATATTTTCCACCATTTTTAATATTTTGAAAACCTTATTTTTTACTTCTCCTCCTAAACCGTAGGTCCAATATCTACCAAATTATCTTTGGATCATTATGGGACAAAGCTTATCAAAAGTTGCAAAAAGCTTGTTGATTTCTCATTGTGTTTCCAAGATATTGACCAATGACTCTCAAAAGGGTGTGGCTCAGCACAACACACTTGCTGGATATGTCCACAAGAGTACCTGAAACATACCCTGAAAGTTTCATTCAAATTGATGACTAGGGGACGCTGAAAAAAATTGGTGTGGTATAACACAGACTAAATCAGACTATATACATCAGAAATTGTTTGTCCAATAAATACAGAACTCACAGGTTGAACCATGTGTTTAAAATTATTTTGAAATTGCTCAAAAGGGGGTCCCATCAGTTGCAAACATGTTCTTGGGTCTGGTGCAACTTTGGCCATAAGTCATTCAAGATTGTCCAGAATCACCAAACTAACTGGATATTTTCATTTAACTGTTGAAACATGTCCCCAAAATGCCAAACAATATTACTGGCAGGACAGTGAGTGTGCAGTTGTTGAAATCTGCATACACTGTCATGATAAAACAAATGTAAAATGAGTTTCACCTCTCAGAATTAAACCAGCTAAAGTGACTTTGCTGACTTGCTGGTCGCAGCTTTGATTTTGACAAATCAGCTGAGAAAAAAGGGCTTGAACCTGTGTATTTAGTAGACAAGCCCCAGCACATCTTATCATTAAAATGGTCCAAAATCTCCTGGCTCAGACCTCATAGTTACCCTCCACAAACCTGAAAATGCTTCTTGCAATTTCCCCAGTTACACAAACAAAAGGAACGTATAGGGATGGTATATGACCAGGGCATGGTGGTATTTTGTGTGTGGCTTGGGTGGATGTGGACGCTCTGTGTGTTTTCCTGCTTTCTGGACCTTTGCCAATCACATGCCTGTTGGGAGTTCAATGCTGATTAGCCAAAATATGATGATGCACATGGTAAACAGTATACATGATGCACAGCAGCATGTTAGCATTGTCATTGTGAGCATGTCTGCATGCTGATGTTAGCACCACTGTGCCTTAGTAAAACCTCACAGAGCTGCTAACAGGGCTGCAGCAGTGTTACCAGATCTCATGAGAGAAATAAACAACCAGGTCTATAGAAACAAGCCCAAAAGACACAAGCGACCTTATCTACCTACCACAATAGAGAGACAGGAGGCCACATCTTATTCTTCTTATTATTATTAATATTATTCATTTATTTTGAATTGCATGCATTTCTGCATCCATTTTTATCTTGTAACTTCAACACACCACAAAGACGAAAGCCAACTAGCATATACATTCTTGAGCATGCCTGAGAGGAAACAACTCACTACATTAGCAGGTGGCAGTAGTCTGTATTAGTCATTCAAAAAGGGAAACTGAAAGACCTGGACTAAAGGGTCTGCAAAAAAATCCCATACAGTACACGCAGTGACAGTAACCAGCAACATTTCACATATATAAATAAAATTTGCTGGACACCAGAGGACCAAAACTGAGACGGATGTGAAATTTGACATTTTCCAAGTCTTTGTCGAGCTGCAGGGTGTTGACCTTGCCTTTGGATTATAAGACGGACGTTCACTGATGCAGAGCAGAGCCTCTTAATTAAACTTGACTATAAGGAATGAGAAATAGACACTGTAGAAAATGATCAGTCATTACAGTGTGAAAGACAAAAATCTCATCTCTACATTATTAATACAGAAGAAATGGCATTCATTAGTTATCTTTGTTGATATATTAGTTCAGTTTGCCTTGACAGAACAACCTCTTGATGTGTTTATGAATTTCTTTCATTTTCAGTCCATAAATTAATGGATTGAAGAGAGGATGATACAAAATCACTTGTAAAGTCATTATTAAGCTAACAATTTTGGGAAAATCAGTTTCCATTCGAAGTAGAAGTACATCAAATGCACCCAAACAAGAAAAGCTGATTAGTACCAGCAGATGAGGAAGGCAGGTCTGTGCAGCTTTTCTCCTGACTTCTCTACTACTTTGATAGGTGATTAGAAGTATCCTGGTGTATGTAAAAAGTATGAAAAGCACAGGGAGAATTAAAAGATCTACTAAAACAATCAAGCCGTAAATATTCAGCACTCTTGAACGAACACAGTGAAGTTTCTGAACTGTGCTGTTGCAAATTATTCCTTTCAAAATGAGGCTACAGAGCTTTTTTTTTAGCGCTCAGTAACAGCGTCACTAAACCATGACCAGCAGGCAGAATCCAAACTAAAATCAGGAACATACTGACAGTTGTTTTTCTCATGATAGTTGGATATTGTAGAGGTTTACATATAGACACATATCTATCATAAGCCATGGCTGACAACAGTAAGAACTCTGAACTACCCAAAGAGTAATAAATAAACCACTGGAGGAGACAGGCCGTATAAGATATGATCTGTTTATCAGATAAAAAGTCCATCAAAAGCTTTGGGTAGATGGCAGTGCTGAAAAGAACAGAGTTGATTAACAAAGCTGCAATGAAAATGTACATCGGCTCATGGAGGTTTTTGTGAATCACTATGAGGTACACAATAGTACAATTACTGCAGATTATTAGAATATAAGCTGTAAACATGATCAGAAAATAAAGATATTTGTATTTATGAACCTCCACATGCCCACCAAGAGTTATATATGTTGCATTTAATTCACTGTCCATTAATGTTATCAAAAAAGCAAGGTTATGTAACATGTATACATGAATTAATAATCACTACATACAACCTGTGTTCATTCACAGTTACCTGCACTTGGTGTGTGTTGACCTTCAGAATTCAGAAAGTGAACTGTTCGGCTCAGTGGATTGTGTTGTTTTTTTTTTTATCAGATTTCCTCACCCTCCATGGATCTCATTAAAACTCTTCACCAAGATCTACTAACATGTAAACAACTTCATCAAACTCTGGAGGCCTGTAGACAGGAGCACCAGCTGGGGGATGGGAGGTACTCCATGTTTCTGGTGCTGGTGGTATTGATTGCGTTAAACTGTTAAACTAACATTCGTGGTCCACAGTGAAATATTGTCACAATTATTGGATAAATTTCCATGAACTTCAAGGTCTTTTGTGGATAAATTTTGAATACTTTGTTGAGCTTGTGACTGTTCCTCTGGCATCACCAAAAGATTGACATTATTGATTAAAATCTCAATAACTCCTCTTCAGGAGCCATCGCCTTAACATGGTGGAGAGGTTTGTGTGTCCTTATGATCCTGAGGGCTGTGTTGTCTGGAGCATGGTGCTCCTGGTAGGGTCTCCCATGGCAAATTGGTCTCAGGTGAGGGGCCAGACTAAGAATGGTTCAGAAGACCCCATGATTGATTGAAATAGAGAAAGAGAGACCTAGCCCGGAGGAAGCCCAGGGCCCCCGTCTGGAGCCAGGCTCAGACAAAGGGCCCGTAAGCAAGCGCCTGGTGTCCAGGCTTGCCACAGAGCCCGGCCGGGAACAGCCCAAATAAGTGACGTGGTAACCCCCTCCTCTCCATCCTGTGGTCACACCACCTGCAGCAGGAACAGCTGGGGTCAGATGCACTGCCAAACGGACAGCACAGACTCTGACTGTTGTCTGTGCATATGCACCAAACAGCAGTTCGAAGTATTCAGCCTTTTTGGAGACCCTGAATGGAGTCCTGTATGGGGCTCCAGTAGGGGACTCATAGTTCTGCTAGGAGACTTCAACATGCACGTGGGCAACAATGGAGGCATCTGGAGAGGCGTGATTGGGAGTAATGGCCTCCCTGCTCTAAGCCCGAGTGGTCATTTGTTATTGGACTTGCTATGCTAGTCATGGGCTGTCCATAACGAACACCATGTTCGAACATAAGGATGCTCATAAGTGTACATGGCAGCAGACCACTCTAGGCCAAAGGTCAATGATTGATTTTATGATCGTATCATCTGATCTGAGGTCACATGTTTTGGACAGTCAATCGAAAAGAGGGGCAGAGCTGTCAACTGATCACCATCTGGTGGTGAGTTGGGTCAGAGGGTGGGGGAAGACTCTGGACAGACCTGGTAAACCCAAACGGGTAGTACGGGTGAACTGGGAACGTCTGGATGAGGCCCCTGTCTGAGAGATCTTTAACTCCCACCTCTAGCGGAGCTTTTCTGGCATTCCTGTGGAGGCTGGGGGCATTGACCCTGAATGGACAATGTTCAAAGCTTCTATTGCTGAAGCTGCAGTGATGTTGATTGTGAATTTCCCCACTGTGGGACCAATAAAGGAATATCTTATCTTATCTTATCTTATCTTATGAGCTGTGGCTTAGGTGCCTCACGGGGTGATAACCCTCGAACACCGTGGTGGACACCGGTGGTAAGGGAAGCTGTCTGACTGAAGAAGGAGTCCTTCCAGGATATGTAATCTTGGACTTGGACTCCGGAGGCAGTTGCAAGGTACCGACAGGCCCGTAGGGCAGCAGCCGCTGCCGTAAAGGAGGCAAAGCAGCGAGTGTGGGAGGAGGTCAGAGCAGCCATAGAGGAGGACTTTCGGTCGGTACCAAGGTGCTTCTGGAAAACAATGAGGCACCTCAGGAGAGGGAAACAGAGAACCATCCAAGCTGTGTACAGTAAGGATGGGACACTGTTGACCTAACTGAGGAGGTAATTGGGCGGTGGAGGGAGCACTGTGAGGAACTCCTGAACCTGACTAATAGCCCTCTATTGTAGAGGGAGAGCTGGAAGCTGATGGAGGATCATTGTCAATTTCCCTGGTGGAAGTCACTGAGGTAGTAAAGCAACTCCACAGTGGCAAAGCCACAAGGATTGATGCAATACGACCAGAAATGCTCAAGGCATTGGGTGTGGAGGGACTGTCATGAATGACACGTCTCTTCAACATTGCGTGGAAGGCAGGGACAGTGCCTAAGGAGTGGCAGACCGGGGTGGTGGTCCCTCTGTTCAAAAAGGGCGTTCAGAGAGTGTGTGCCAATTACAGTGGTATCACATCACTCAGCCTCCCTGGTAAAGTCTACTCTCGGGTGCTGGAAAGGAGGCTTCAGCCAACAGCCGAACCTCAGCTTGAAGAGGAACAATGCAGATTTCGTCCTGGCTGTGGAACAACGGATCAGCTCTTCACTCTCCCAAGGATCCCGGAGGGGGCCTGGGAATACATCCACCCAGTCTACATGTGCTTTGTGGACTTGGAGAAGGCATATGACCAGGTCCCCTGGGAGAAAGTGTGGGAGGTGCTGCGGGAGTATGGGGTGAGGGGGTCATGTCTCAGGGCCATCCAACCTCTGTACTCCCAAAGCGAGAGCTGTGTTCGGGTTCTGAGTAGTAAGTCAGACTCGTTTCCGGTGGGGGTTGGCCTCCGCCAGGGTTATGCTTTGTCACCCGTCCTGTTTGTGATATTCATGGACAGGATATCACATAGTCGAGGGAGGAGGGGTGTGCTGAGTAAGTCATTGCTGCTTTTGGCAGACAATGATGTGGTCCTGCTGCATCATCAGACTGCAACGTCCAACAAACGCTGGGATGAGAATCAGCACCTCTAAATCAGAAGCTATGTTCTCAACATGAAACCAATGGACGGAGTCCTACGTGTGGTGCTAAAGTGGTAGAATGAATGCTTTTTCCCCAGTTACACAAACAAAAGGAACGTATAGGGATGGTATATGACCAGGGCATGGTGGTATTTTGTGTGTGGCTTGGGTGGATGTGGACGCTCTGTGTGTTTTCCTGCTTTCTGGACCTTTGCCAATCACATGCCTGTTGGGAGTTCAATGCTGATTAGCCAAAATATGATGATGCACATGGTAAACAGTATACATGATGCACAGCAGCATGTTAGCATTGTCATTGTGAGCATGTCTGCATGCTGATGTTAGCACCACTGTGCCTTAGTAAAACCTCACAGAGCTGCTAACAGGGCTGCAGCAGTGTTACCAGATCTCATGAGAGAAATAAACAACCAGGTCTATAGAAACAAGCCCAAAAGACACAAGCGACCTTATCTACCTACCACAATAGAGAGACAGGAGGCCACATCTTATTCTTCTTATTATTATTAATATTATTCATTTATTTTGAATTGCATGCATTTCATTGCATTTTTGCATCCACTTTTATCTTGTAACTTCAACACACCACAAAGACGAAAGCCAACTAGCATATACATTCTTGAGCATGCCTGCAATAGTTGAGAAAAAAATCCATCTTGTCAGGCTTCAAGAAATGTGGGGAGCTACTGTTCAAACAGCAATGAGGGTGGAGAAGTTTGCATTGATGCTGCAATAGCATCAGTTAAATCAGAACTAGAGAGCATTTCTTCATGAGATGAGCTAGAAATGGCACTGAAGGCCAAAGGGAAAGAGGATTTCTCCTTTCCCCCAACTGGCTTTGGCCAGAGTTTGACTGACGGCTTCATTGAATTGGAAAGTGACTGCCCTTTTCCAAACACTGTCCAATGACAAACGATCATATCATGGACTTTATTTCCACTGCGATGCTGCTGATACTCCTGATGATGTGCCTGGGAAGGGGAATGATCAGTCCACCATTATTAAATTACAGGCCTGCTTCTCTGCTGTGAAAAACTGGATGTCACATAATTTCTTGGTCCTCAATTCAGATAAAACTGAGATGCTGGTCACTGGCCCTGCTCGACACAGACACCCATTTCATCAAGTAACAGTGAATCTTGCTGTTAAGTTTTGTCCTGTTTGATCAGCACATCTGCACAATAATTCACCAAGACCGCCTTTTATCCACCAACACAACAGAGCTAAAATGAGTTGTTTTCTTTCCTTTGCTGATCCAAATCCTGATTCATGCCTTTGTTTCATCCAGACTTGACATTCATTCCAGTACTCATTTGCTCAGTGTACTTTCTTAAATGGCGTGGTCTTTGTTAATGAAAATACTCTAAATGTTCCAACTCAGCTCTTTAACAAGACAAGGAAAAAAGCCTATTCATTTCCAGTCTAGGAGCAACAGAGGAGTGCATAGATTTGTCAATGTCTAGGATGAGACAGTTTCAATCTTCTGGCTTTTCTTTTAGCTCCAGGTGCAATCAGCTATGAAAGCTTACATTGATCCCTGTATTGGCAGACAGGTGTCTCCTTCCCTATACAACACAACTCAATGTAGACCAGGTTCCAAATGTCTGGTGGCCTGACTTTATTCAGTTTTAATTACGGCTTCCTATAGGCCTTTCCTGTTGGACATCAGCTCTCAGCAGCAGGAGGTCTAAGCTGACAGTCTGGGATAATATTTCAGTCTCTTATTGACATTCATCAGTTTATTCATCAGAAATCTGTCCACTAAGTTTATTCTTCACCCGGTTGACTATTTGTCATTAAGGCCTGACTCTCCCCAGGTCCTATAAACAACATTTATTATTATATCCTTTATTTAACCACGTTAGAAAACTCATTGAGATTAAAATCCCTTTTCCAAGAGTGACCTGGCCAAGAGGGCAGCAGAGAAAGTTATTTCTACAATAAAGACAAACAATACAAACAGACCAATACAGCAATCACACACCATAGACCATTAAACAAGTATCATGAGCAGTGATATGTACAACACAACAGCAGCTGTGCTGCACAAATGACAGAAACAGGCAGTGGCAGACAGAAGTCAGGAGCAGTTACAACGACCAATAGTGCTGTTTTCTGGATTATTTAAAATGGACTTAAATCCTCCCACAGTGATAAGTTCTGACAGTTTCAGGTCCTTCTGCATAACGTTCCACGAGAACCGAGCAGCATATTTAAACGCTTTTTTGCCGAGCTCCGTTCTGACCTTTGGGACCAACATCTGGAGAACATCTTGAGAGCGAAGGCCATATTGACTGTGGTTTGTACACAAGTATGTACTGAGATATGAAGGCACCAGTCCAGGAGACATTTATATATGAGAGTCCACCAGTGTGAAAACCTGCGGACAGACAATGATGTCCATCCAGCAGCAGCATAAAGGGAACAATGGTGTACCAGATTTCCACAGCCAGTAACAAAACGTAACGCACAGTGGTATCCAGCCTCTTTATGCTCTGGTCAGGTGCATTCATGTAGAGCAGATCACCATAATCCAATACTGGTAGAAATGTTGCTGAAACAAGGTATTTCCTCACCTGGAGGGAGAAACAGGATTTGTTTCTTAAGAGGAACCTCAATTTAATTTTCAATTTGGACACCAGATAGTCAATATGTGAGGTGAAAGTCAGGTTTTGATCAATGAGGATCCCTAAGTATTTATAAGTTGGGACCAGTTCAATGTGAAACCCTTGAGCAGTGGAGACTCTGGGGAGATCAGATGGTAGTGTTTTTCTGTTTGAAAAAAGCATCAATTTGGATTTCTCTGCATTTAACACCAGTTTAAGATGAGTTAAACGAGATGATGAACCAAATTAAATGCAGACTGCAGGAATTCAAGGGTCTGTGCTACTGAGGGAGATGAGCAATAGATGACGGTGTCATCTGCATAAAAATGAAAAGCAGCATTTGATAAGTTATCACATAGATTGTTTATATATATTGAGAATAGCAGTGGACCAAGGATGGAGCCCTGGGGGACACCTTTAGACAGCAGTGGTCCGAGTATGGGACCCTGGGGAACGCTTTTTCACAGCAGTGGTCCTAGTATGGGGCCCTGGGGGACACCTTTAGACAGCAGTGGTCCTAGTATGGGACCCTGGGGGACGCCTTTAGACAGCAGTGGTCCTAGTATGGGACCCTGGGGGACGCCTTTAGACAGCAGTGGTCCTAGTATGGGGCCCTGGGGGACGCTTTTACACAGCGGTGGTCCTAGTATGGGGCCCTGGGGGACGCCTTTAGACAGCGGTGGTCCTAGTATGGGACCCTGGGGGACGCCTTTAGACAGCGGTGGTCCTAGTATGGGACCCTGGGGGACGCCTTTAGACAGCGGTGGTCCTAGTATGGGACCCTGGGGGACGCCTTTAGACAGCGGTGGTCCTAGCATGGGGCCCTGGGGGACGCCTTTGGACAGCGGTGGTCCTAGTATGGGGCCCTGGGGGACGCCTTTGGACAGCAGTGGTCCTAGCATGGGGCCCTGGGGGACGCCTTTAGACAGCAGTGGTCCTAGCATGGGGCCCTGGGGGACGCCTTTAGACAGCAGTGGTCCTAGTATGGGACCCTGGGGGACGCCTTTAGACAGCAGTGGTCCTAGTATGGGGCCCTGGGGGACGCCTTTAGACAGCAGTGGTCCTAGTATGGGGCCCTGGGGGACACCTTTAGACAGCAGTGGTCCTAGTATGGGGCCCTGGGGAACGCTTTTACACAGCAGTGGTCCTAGTATGGGGCCCTGGGGGACACCTTTAGACAGCAGTGGTCCTAGTATGGGACCCTGGGGGACGCCTTTAGACAGCGGTGGTCCTAGTATGGGACCCTGGGGGACGCCTTTGGACAGCAGTGGTCCTAGCATGGGACCCTGGGGGACGCCTTTAGACAGCGGTGGTCCTAGTATGGGGCCCTGGGGGACGCCTTTGGACAGCAGTGGTCCTAGCATGGGACCCTGGGGGACGCCTTTAGACAGCGGTGGTCCTAGCATGGGGCCCTGGGGGACGCCTTTGGACAGCAGTGGTCCTAGCATGGGGCCCTGGGGGACGCCTTTAGACAGCAGTGGTCCTAGTATGGGGCCCTGGGGGACGCCTTTAGACAGCAGTGGTCCTAGTATGGGACCCTGGGGGACACCTTTAGACAGCAGTGGTCCTAGTATGGGACCCTGGGGGACGCCTTTAGACAGCAGCGGTCCTAGTATGGGACCCTGGGGGACGCCTTTAGACAGCAGCGGTCCTAGTATGGGACCCTGGGGGACGCCTTTAGACAGCAGCGGTCCTAGTATGGGACCCTGGGGGACGCCTTTAGACAGCAGCGGTCCTAGTATGGGACCCTGGGGGACGCCTTTAGACAGCAGCGGTCCTAGTATGGGACCCTGGGGGACGCCTTTAGACAGCAGTGGTCCTAGTATGGGACCCTGGGGGACGCCTTTAGACAGCAGTGGTCCTAGTATGGGACCCTGGGGGACGCCTTTAGACAGCAGTGGTCCTAGTATGGGACCCTGGGGGACGCCTTTAGACAGCAGCGGTCCTAGTATGGGACCCTGGGGGACGCCTTTAGACAGCAGTGGTCCTAGTATGGGACCCTGGGGGACGCCTTTAGACACAGGGAGAAAGGAGGATGACGATCCAGCAAACTGAACACACTGAGTTCTGGCAGACAGGTAATTTGAAAACCAGCCCACAGCGTGTCTGGATAGGCCGATGCTGGATAGTCTATCTGCCAGGATGAGATGATCAACTGTGTCAAAAGCTTTTGATAAATAAATAAAAAGAGCTGCACAATATTTTTTACAATCCAAAGCTTCAATGATGTCATTCACCACTTTAATAGCAGCCGTTGTTGTGCTGTGTTGTTTTCTAAAGCCTGACTGATATTTTGATAAAATACCATTCGTGTCCAAAAAGTCTTTCAGCTGTTCACTCACTAACTTCTCAAGAACATGTATAATATGGTTAAACTATCACATGTTCACAGTCAGTTTTACTTCATGACACTTCTTGGTTTAATCTGTCCAATAATTAAAAACGTGGATTATTTATGGCTACAACAGCTTGATTGTCAGTTGAAGCCCGCAATACTTGACCTCTCTGGTAGTAATGAAATATGCTACCCGTTACTTTATTTCTACTATTATAGTGTGTATTCTCTATTAATGGGATTGTGCTTATTTCTGGACCTGCACTTTTTAATCCTTCTTTTTTATTTTTATTTGTTTCTCATTGAGATTTAAAAGCTTTTTTTAGTAACACTTAATTTTACAGATCTGCAAATTCATGCTAATTAGTTGGTAATTACCCCAATATTTACCTTAAAATGATCTAAACTTACTTTATTCTAAACATTATTTCATCATCATATTCTGCTATCTCCCAGTAGCTGGTAATTTATTTAATACATTTCGTGGAAAAGAATACAAAGTTAAATTAAAGGTGCAAGCAGCAATTAACGCGACACGTTGCCCCGCACTGATGAGTGTAATGATGCCTGCCAAAATGACAAAGTCTTATGAAAGGGAGTGTGGCTAAATGTTAGTGGTGGAGATAACTTCCAGCAATGAAACACGAAGTCTTGTTTGCCATGTAAATTACTTCAGGCCTGGACCGCCATCATGCCTCAGAAACTTGAAGCAGATTTGATAAAGTACGCTGAGGTTACAACAACTTCCTTTTTCGTGGCTAATCACACCAAATGCCGCCATGCTTAACGCTGTTCAATGAAAACTCACAATCTTTACAGTAATGCATCATCAAGGTCTTAAGATTTTTCTGACCACATTTGAGGTGGATCTGGTCAACCTGCTAGGAGGAGTACGTGAAAAGGGAAAACATGATGTTTCCTGTTGCCATGAATGTGCCATGAATGTGACTCAATATGGACACGTAAATGTCCTCAGGACTGGACATCATGCTGAAGAAATTTAGGTCAGATCGGACCATGCACAGTCGAGTTACAACAACTTCCTGTTAGACGGCGAATGGCTCAAAATGCCACGCTACGGTGAGGTCGTTCAGTGAAAACTCATCATTTTGATAAGACGATGCCGACCAAATTTCAAGTTGATCTGACTATAATATTGACTATAAAAACTAAACTATATTAGACTATAAAACGCTAAAAATGGGCGAAAATCGCACATTCAATTCCAAATGGCTGACTTCCTGTTGTTTTTTGGTATACCTCCAAGAGGCTTTTTTGAGCATCTCCCCATATTACATCTGCCTGTCAAACTTCATACATGGAAACTGGAGCAAGCAGCCAAATTTTTCCAACTTTCTAAGGGAGTCCTGGTTAAGACGGCTGCGTTAAAAAGTTTCCTGTTGTAGCTGATTTGCTGGTTTTCTTTTACTCGTACTGTAGATTGGCTCTGTCGTCAATGCACCTCTGTATATCTATCTATATATTTGCCCATGACTAACAATGCTGCAGTTGACAGTGACAAAGACGTATTTGTCACCGTCACTGCAGCACATTTATTTGCATTTTTTATTCATTGCATTTTTCAAACTGAAGATACTCTTTACTGTTTCCATGATGAAAAGTACAAAGTTAATTTACTGCACGGTAACAAATCCTTACATTTAATACAAGGTGTTAAACTTTGTTTACATGGGTGAGAGACATCTGGAAAAAAAAACTTTGCGCCTCCTTCAACAGGGCTGTTGATTGATACGATTGGAACAGTATCCTAACCATTGACCTGCATGTGCATTAACCTCAGTACAGGATACAGATACTCAAGGTCAACGTCAGGTTACACTGTACAATTTCAGTTAGAGATCCTACATGCAATGATAAACAACACACTGCCAAGCTGATTATTATAAAAGTAAAATGCTTTTTGCTTGAAAACATTTCACAACCTCCAACAGCTACAACTCTGGAGGTCTGAGCCCAGAGACACTGTTCAACCATCTTTTCTATGAAATGACAAATAATAAATTTAATAATAATAAATTAAGTAAATGGTAATGACTGTATATCCCTGTTTGCCCATGACTAACAATGCTGTAGTTGACAGTGACAAAGACGTATATTTTCATAACTGTAGCATCAAGTGATCATTACATTGTTCAGATACTCTTTACTGTTTTCATGAAGAGTAGTAAAGAGTTTGTTTACTGCGTGGTAACCAATCCTTACATTTAATACCTTGCAAAGAGCTAAACATTCATACATCTGCATCAATATTTCAGAAGAAATGAATGCACATTAGCATCCCTACCATCACTATTACTGTACCATTACTTCACTTTGGCTTGACAAAACAATTTCTTCAGGTGTTTGAAGATTTCTTTCATTTTTAGTCCATATACAACTGGATTGAACAGAGGATAATACAAAAACGCTTGTAAAGTCATTATGAAATGTAAATCCGATCCCAGTTGAATTATTATGACATCATACACACACAAACAGGAAAAGCAGATTAAAACTATCAGGTGGGGTAAACAGGTCTGTGCAGCTTTTTTCCTGACATTTTTACCACTTTGATAGGATATTATAAGTATTCTTGCATATGTAAACAGTATGAAAAACAAAGGTAAAAGCGCCATGTTTAGCAGAGCAAACACATCAAATATAGATAGTGCTCTTGAGCTCACACAGAAAAGATTGTAAATTGAATTGTTACAAAAAATTGCTTTTAAAGTGAAACTACAGAGTTTTATATTAGTAATTGCTATTGTTGAGGCTCCCATCTCACAAACAGGCACGAGCCAAGCTACAAACAGGATAACACTCACTGTGGTTTTGGTCATAATAGTTGGATATTGTAGAGGTTGACATATAGACACAAACCTGTCATAGGCCATGGCTGACAAGAGGAAGAAATCTGAAGCACTTAAGGTGTAATATACGAAAAATTGAAAGAGACAGGCAGAATATGATATGATCTGTTTTTCTGATATAAAGTTACTTAACAACTTGGGGTACATAGCAGTATTGTAAACAACAGAGTTCAGTAGCAACGCTGCAATGAAAATGTACATTGGCTCGTGGAGGTTCTTGTGTGTCCCAATAAGGTACACAATGGTTAAATTAAAGGTGATTGCTAGAATATAAACTATAAACATAATTAAAAAATACACATACCTGTATTTTCCCATTTCCACATACCCACCAAGAGTTATATATGTTACATTAAATTCATCATCCATGAAGAAAATCACAACTTAAACCATTAATGAATAAGAATGTGGGATTATATAACACATATGAGTGAAGAAGTCTTACCATGAAGATTGCATTAACACAGAGCATGTATTTGGTTGTCTCATTTATTCACAGATTCCTGACCTTAAACTGCACTTGATGTGTGTTCATCTTCAGAGATCAAAAAGTGAACTGTTCGAGTCAGACCAAATAATTTATGACATTTCTTCACCCTCCATGGATCTCATTAACTCTTTGACCAAGAGTTCATTTGAACAACTTCATCGAACTCTGGAGGCCTGAACCCATAGGTGTTAAACTTTGTTTGCTTGGGTGAGTGTTATCTTTAAAAAAGTTTGCGCCTCCTTCAACAGGGTTGTTGCAAGATTGGAACAGTATCCTAACCATTGACCTATATGTGCATTAACCTCAGTACAACCCAAAGACACTCTGGGTCAAGTTCAACGTCAGGTTACACTGTACAATTTCAGAAAAATTCAGTTAGTTATAGTTAGTTAGTTAGTTACATACAACGCTTAGGCCATACACATGACATGACTAGTGCATTGTGGCACACTGTGACAGAGCAATACCATATGGTGAGGAGGTCTTGTTGCTCTGTCTTTATCTGATTAGTGTGGAGAGGTGGTCATGATGCTCTGGCTATATTTGTTTGGCATGGAGAGGATGTTGTGTTGCTCTGGCTCTATCTATCTGGCATAGAGAGGAGGTTGTGTTGCTCTGGTTATCAGGAAGTCTAGGTCTTGATTCTGTGTCTCCTGTTGCATGCTTTTATTTGGATGCACTTCCTGTTTTATGTTGGCATTTTAACCTCTCCTCTCGTTGCAGTTCACTTCACTCCCTGCCCTGCATGCTTCCCGCCTTCATGTTTGAGCACCTCCTCCTGACCCAGTTATCTACACCAGTCACCTGCGTCTGATTGTCTTCCCTCCACCCTGATTGTGTCCACCTGTGCATAGTCATCCACTCCCTTCACTAGTATTTAATGTGTGCTCCCTTTCCCTCCTGTGCCAGTTCGTCTTTGTTCCTAGTGAAGAAGCTTACCCGCATACTCTCGTGTTTTTGATCATCGTGTATTGAACTTTGCCTGCCTTTTTGACGTTGCCCTTAGCCTGCCACTCTGGACCTGTCTACTTGTGTTTTTACCCTGCCGTGTACCGACCTCAAGCCTGTATTAAAGATGCCGATCATTGTGAACTGCCCCGACTCTGAGTCTGCTTTTGAGTCCAAGCCTGAGTGTGTAGCCTGTAGTGACAGTGTGAACTGCCCAGCAATGGACTCAGCAGACTCAGAACAGGTCCAAACCGCTATCCAAGCTCAAGGTAAGCGGTTGAGTCAACACGAGGAACAGCTTACTGCCGTATGTCACGGCGTTAAGCAGTTAAGCGAACATCAAGAGAAGTTTCGCTTAACTATTGGTGAACAGGTTAATCAGCTGGGAACGCAGATGCAAGCTCTCCTGAGCATGCTAGAGACTCACCCGACAACCCATGCCACTCCACCTGCCGCGTCCGCCTTCCATGAGACGCTGGCTCCGACACCGACACTCGCTCCCGTGGCGTCCTTCTCCGGTTCACCTCATCTTGCCAAGCCGTAACATTTCACCGGGGACTCCGACAATTGCCACTCATTTCTGGTGCAATGCAGCCTTCACTTTGAACTGCAGGCAGCCCAGTTTCCTTCCAAGCGCTCCAAGGTGGCTTTCATCATTACCCACCTGGCTGCCAGAGCTTAAGCTTGGGCAACCGCAGAGTGGGCTCGAAACTCCCCGGTATGTGCTTCTCTCAATCTGTTCACTGACACTTTGCGCAAAATCTTTGACCATACTACTCCAGGTCGAGAAGCCGCTCGGGCGTTGGTGGGGCTCCGGCAGGGAAAGAGACGGGTAGCTGACTACGCCATTGAGTTTCGTACTCTGGCCGCCGACAGTGGGTGGAACGACGCTTCGCTGATGGACACCTTCCTGCACGGCCTGTCGGACCCCGTAAAGGACCAGCTCGCCCCTCTGGACCTGCCAGCGGACCCTGATGCTGTCATCGCGCTCGCCATCCGCATCGACAACCGGCTATGGGAAAGAGAAAAGGAAAAGGACAAAGAAAGACGTCGAAGCGCAGTGCCCCCTCCTGTCCAGACGAGGCAGTCTCTGGGTCAGCGTCCTGCTTGGCGTTCTTCTTCCCAGGTCACCCCTGAGAGCTCTCCATCTCCCCCTAGTGGGACGGATGAGCCCATGCAGGTCGGTAAGGCAAAACTCTCTCCGGAAGAACATCAGCGCCGTCTGCGGGAGGGCTGCTGTATTTACTGTGGTCAACTCGGACACTTTCTGTCTTCCTGTACACTAAAAGAAAAGGGCTCACCAGTGAAGGAGAGGAGACTGGTGAGCCCTACCTCTGCTATGAACTTTTCCTCTCGTCCCTTACTGCAGGTCCAGTTCATCTCCGCTGGTCGCTCTTTTTCATACCCGCCACTGGTGGACTCGGGGTCTGACGAAGACTTCATCGATGGTAGCCTGGTGGAGACATTCGGTCTTCAGCGCTCCCCCTGAAAGAGACACTTGAGGCAAGCGCGCTGGATGGAAGATTACTGTGTAGGGTTACTCACCGCACCTCACCCGTGCAACTGTTTCGAGTAATCACACTGAGTTAATCAGTTTTCATGTATTTGAATCAGCGTTACACCCGCTGATTTTGTGGCTCCCTTGGCTAAAAAGACATAATCCACACATTAACTGGTCTATCGGAGAAATTTTGTCATGGGGGGAGGGCTGTAATCTAACCTGCTGCTTGTCTGTTTCCACTGTGGAGTCCACTGAAAGACTGTTGGCGCCCCTAGTGTTGGAGCAGACACCTTCTGCACATTCTTCACCTTCATCGTCACCAGAGGTCGCCATCGTCCCAGAGTTGGCAGGGGTTCCCTCCTGCTACCATGACCGCAGAGAGGTTTTTAACAAGGCTCGCACCACCTCTCTTCCTCCTCATCAGCCATATGACTGTGGCATTGACCTCCTCCCAGGTACATCTCCACCTAAGGGGAGACTGTACTCTCTCTCTGCCCCCAAAAGGGAGGCAATGAGAGAGTACATTGACTCCTCACTGGCGGCTGGTATCATCCGCCCCTCCTCCTCGCCTGCAGGGGCAGGCTTTTTCTTTGTAGAAAAGAAAGACAACACACTCAGACCCTGCATCGACTGCCGTGGGTTGAACAACATTATGGCAAAGAACAGGTACCCCCTCCCTTTAATCTCCTTGGCGTTTGAGTTATTGAAAGGGGCTAAGATATTCTCTAAACAGGACCTTCGTAATGCTTATCATTTGGTAAGGATAAGGGAGGGGGATGAGTGGAAGACGGCATTCAATACCCCTAGTGGGCATTACGAATATCTAGTGATGCCATTTGGGCTCACTAACACCCCTGCTGTTTTCCAACAGTCTCTTTCCTCGGTTTTGTAGTTTCCCTGGACCACATGCAGATGGACCCAGCAAAGGTTAGCGCTGTGGCACATTGGCCAACCCCAATGAACCGCAAAATGGTCCAGAGGTTCTTGGGGTTCGCAAATTTCTATAGGCATTTCATTCGAAATTTTAGTGCCATTGCTGCTCCCTTACACGTGCTGACATCTCCCAAGAATAAGTTTGATTGGTCCACTGAATGCGATAAAGCCTTTACTAGGCTCAAAGAATCGTTCAGCTCTGCTCCCATCCTCGCCTTGCCCGATCCCAGCCGACAGTTTATTGTTGAGGTTGATGCCTCTGATTCAAGCATTGGTGCCATCCTCTCACAAAGAGCACTCAAAGACAATAAACTTCACCCATGTGCCTATCTGTCTAGAAAACTTTCTTCCGCAGAGAGGAACTACGACATAGGTAACAAAGAGCTGCTGACAGTGAAGGCAGCGCTGGAGGAATGGCGCCACTGGCTGGAGGGAGCAGAGCAACCCTTTCTCGTCTGGACGGACCACAAAAATGAGTATACACTCAAGATTTTTGTTTAGGCGTTTAGCCCCATTCGGCTAAATGCCTAAACTCAAGGCAAGCAAAGTGGGTCTTATTCTTTGGGGGCGGCAGTAGCTCAGTCCGTAAGGACTTGGGTTAGGATGTGGAGGACCCGGGTTCAAATCCCCCATGGACCAAGACCAACTGGTTGCTGGAGAGGTGCCAGTTTACCTCTTGGGCACTGCTGAGGTGCCCCTGAGCAAGGCACCAAACCCCCAACTGCTCTGGGCGCTTGTCAGGAGCAGCCCCATCACTCTGACATCTCTCCATTGACATGTATATGTACTGTGTGAACTGTACTGTGTGAACAACAGAGTGTAAAACTGAATTTCCCCACTGTGGGACTAATAAAGGAATATCTTTCTTTCTTTCTTAATAGGTTTGATTTCACCCTTTCCTACCGGCTGAGGTCTAAGAACAGAAAGCCAGATGCCTCATCTAGACTGTTTAACTTAGTTGACTCCCCCAGAGACCCCTCTCACATCCTCCCTTCTTCCTGCATGGTCGGGGCCGTCACCTGGAATATAGAGAGGGAGGTAAAAAAAGACCCTGGATCAGGTACCGGCACCCGAGGGGTGCCCCCATAACAGACTCTTTGTCCCTGTTACCTTATGTTTTCAGGTCATCCACTGGGCCCACACTTCTTGAGTCACCTGCCACCCAGGAACACGCCGCACAATGTTTGTCGTTAAACAGAGATTCTGGTGGCCGGCGATGGAGAAAGACATTAAAGAGTATGTGTCGGCCTGCCCCATTTGTGCCCAGAGTAAGGCCTCCCACCAACCACCTGCAGGATTGCTGCAACCTCTTCCTGTGCCTCATCGCCCCTGGTCCGACATCTCCTTAGACTTTGTCACCGGTTTGCCCACCTCAGAAGGTAACACCACAGTACTCACTGTGGTGGACCGTTTTTCCAAGATGGTTCATTTTATTACCTTGCCGAAGCTGCCCTCCGCCAAGGAAACAGCGGAGGTTATGTTGACTCATGTTTTTCGCATTCACGGCTTCCCTAGGGATGTGGTGTCAGACCGGGGGCCACAGTTCATTTCCAGCTTCTGGAAGGAGTTTTGCTCACTGTTGGGAGCATCTGTCAGTCTGTTCTCCGGCCATCATCCTGAGACCAACGGACAGACTGAAGGACTCAATCAAGAACTGGAGACCGGATTAAGATGCCGAGTGGCACAAAATCCGGTCTCCTGGAGTAAGAACTTGTTGTGGATCGAATATGCTCATAACACTTTGCCTTGCTCTACATCTGGTCTCTCCCCCCTTCCAGTGCGCTTATGGATACCAGCCCCCATTGTTTCCTGACCGGGAGGGAGAGTCTAGTGTCCCCTCGCCCCATACCCTGGTCAGACGTTGTCAGTGCATCTGGAAGGGGGCCCGACAGATGTTACTAAGGAGCGCAGCACGCTACAAGAAGATGGCAGACCGACGGCAGACACCAGATGCCCCCACTTACCAACCTATTGAACTTTGCCTGCCTTTTTGATGTTGCCCTTAGCCTGCCACTCTGGACCTGTCTACTTGTGTTTTTGCCCTACCGTGTACCGACCTTACAGACGCCGATCATTGTGAACTGCCCCGACTCTGAGTCTGCTTTTGAGTCCAAGCCTGAGTGTGTAGCCTGTCGTGACACTGGCTTTATCTGATTGGTGTGAAGAGGAGGTTGTGTTGCTCTGTATAACTGTTTCACGTGGAGAGGAGGTTGTGTTTCTCTGGCTGTATCTATTTGACACAGAGAGGAGGTTGTGTTCCTCTGGCTATCTCTGATTGGCATGGAAAGGAGGTTGTGTTGCTCTGTCTCTCTTTGTTTTGCATGGAGAGGAGATTGTGTTGCTCTGGCTCTATCTTTCTGGAATGGAGAGGATGCTTTGCTGCTCTGGCTATTTCTGATTGGCGTAGAGAGAAGGTTGCGTTGCTCTTGCTCTATTTGTTTAGCATGGAGAAGAGGTTGTGTTCCTTTGGCTCTGAGCAGGAGGGTGCCTACCTATTTGTTTAGCATGGAGAGAAGGCTGACTTCCTCCGGCTCTATTTGTTTAGCATGGAGAGGAGGTTGCGTTGCTCTGGCTCTATTTGTTTTGCATGGAGGGGAGGTTGCGTTGCTCTTGCTCTATTTGTTTAGCATGGAGAGAAGGTTGCGTTGCTCTTGGTCTATTTGTTTAGCATGGAGAGAAGGTTGCGTTGCTCTTGGTCTATTTGTTTAGGATGGAGAGAAGGCTGAGTTCCTCTGGCTCTATTTGTTTAGGATGGAGAGAAGGCTGACTTCCTCCGGCTCTATTTGTTTAGCATGGAGAGGAGGTGGAGTTGCTCTGGCTCTATTTGTTTTGCATGGAGGGGAGGTTGCGTTGCTCTTGCTCTATTTGTTTAGCATGGAGAAGAGGTTGTGTTCCTCCGGCTCTATTTGTTTAGCATGGAGAGAAGGTTGCGTTGCTCTGGCTCTATTTGTTTAGCATGGAGAGAAGGTTGCGTTGCTCTTGGTCTATTTGTTTAGGATGGAGAGAAGGCTGAGTTCCTCTGGCTCTATTTGTTTAGGATGGAGAGAAGGCTGACTTCCTCCGGCTCTATTTGTTTAGCATGGAGAGGAGGTGGAGTTGCTCTTGCTCTATTCGTTTTGCATGGAGAGAAGGTCACGTTGCTCTGGGTAGTTGACTATGCATGTATAATAAGAAACATGATCTTTTATTTTAGGTTTATTCATTTTTTACCACTATACATTTAAAAGTGCTTTCTTGCAAAAAAAAAAAAAAAACAGCATTTCAGGCTTGTCAAAAGGCCTCTAACGTACCACCCATAGTGGTGCTAGAAGCCAAATCGATGCCATCTAGATGAGAGTAACTGTATCTTTAGATTGTGTGTTTTTGAGAAGTCCAACAAAGCATGTGATAAGTTTTTAAAAAACCAAATATCTAAGGTGATCTTAATTATATCCCACACAGCGATGGTTAAATGAAGCCTCCCCACCTGAATTTAGCAGTGCAGAATTTGCTTGAGTGACTAAACATGGTGGAGGGTTTTATCTTAATGTGTACTGTAACTGGCTCAACAGCCTGAGTTAAGGTTAATGAATGTGTCCCACTGTGTGTCCTGCAGTCACAGACGAACCCATGAGAGTTGACTATGCATACATAACCAGGATATAACAACTGTAACATTATCTTTCATTTTAGGTTTAATTTATTCATTTTCTTTTCTCATTGTACATTTAAAAATGTTTTGTTGCAAACAAAGCCTCCATTTCAGGCTTGTAAAAGGTCTCTAACTTGAAACCACCATCTCACATACAGAAACAATCTCCCTTTCCCTGGTTGTTCAAGCACACATGGTCTGAAGTCACAGCTTGTAGAGAAAAATTATGAAAAACTTAGTTTGAAGTAAACATGTTACGCAAATTAAAACATTTCTGGAACACAAGCATGTGCACACTTTCTTAATGAAATAAATGACATTAAAGTAAACACAGAGAGAAGTCTCAGTGAAAGTTGTGATAATGATAGAAGTAGAAGTAACCAGTGTTAATACTGTACATCAAATCACTTTAGTTTGACAGAACAATTTCTTCAGGTGTTTGAAGATTTCTTTCATTTTTAGTCCGTATACAGCTGGATTGAAGAGAGGATAATATAAAAACGCTTGTGAAGTCACTATGAAATGTGTGTCAGATCCCATATCCAGTTCAATTATCAGGACATCGTATAGACATACAGAGGAAAAGCTGATGAAAACTACCAGGTGGGGTGTACAGGTCTGTGCAGCTTTTGTCCTGACATTTCTCGAACTTCGGTAGGATATTATAAGTATCCTGGTATATGTAAAAAGTATAAAGACTATGGGTGAAAAAACCAGAGCAAATATATTAAACATATCAGATACAGACCGTGCTGCTGAAGTCTCACAGTAGAGATTGTAATATGCATTGTTACAATAAATTGACTTTATAGTGAATTTACACAGTTTCAGATTAGCACTCAGTATTGTTGGGACTGCAACCTGAACAGCAGGAAAAAGCCAAGTCAGAAACAGGATAACACTCACTGTGGTTTTGGTCATAATAGTTGGATATTGTAGAGGTTGACATATAGACACAAACCTGTCATAGGCCATGGCTGCCAACAGTAAGAAATCTGAAGCACTAAAGGAGTAATGTATATAACATTGTAAGAGACAGGCAGAATATGATATGATCTGTTTTTCTGATATAATGTCAATTAACAACTTTGGGTAAACATTAGTGCTGGTAATGGAAGAGTTCAGTAGCAACGCTGCAATGAAAATGTACATTGGCTCGTGGAGGTTCTTGTGTGTCCCAATAAGGTACACAATGGTTAAATTAAAGGTGATTGCTAGAATATAAACTATGAATAAATGAAGAAAAAGAAAATACCTGTTTATGCCCATGTCCGCATACCCATAAAGAGTTATATATGTTATATTTAATGCATCATCCATGAAGAACAACTAAACAATCAATGAATACAACGAGCAGATTGTACAATAGCATAAATGAATAAACTGAGTGAAGAAGTCTTACCATGAAGATTGCATTAACACAGAGCATGTATTTGGTTGTCTCATTTATTCACAGATTCCTGACCTTAAACTGCACTTGATGTGTGTTCATCTTCAGAGATCAAAAAGTGAACTGTTCGAGTCAGACCAAATAATTTATGACATTTCTTCACCCTCCATGGATCTCATTAACTCTTTGACCAAGAGTTCATTAGAACAACTTCATCGAACTCTGGAGGCCTGAACCCATAGGTGTTAAACTTTGTTTGCTTGGGTGAGTGTTATCTTTAAAAAAGTTTGCGCCTCCTTCAACAGGGTTGTTGCAAGATTGGAACAGTATCCTAACCATTGACCTATATGTGCATTAACCTCAGTACAACCCAAAGATACTCTGGGTCAAGTTCAACGTCAGGTTACACTGTACAATTTCAGAAAAATTCAGTTAGTTATAGTTAGTTAGTTAGTTACATACATTACAACGCTTAGGCCATACACATGACATGACTAGTGCATTGTGGCACACTGTGACAGAGCAATACCATATGGTGAGGAAGTCTTGTTGCTCTGGCTCTATCTGCTTGGCATGGAGGGGATGTGGTATTGCTCTGGCTTTATCGGTTTAGTGTAGACAGGAGGTCGTGTTGCTGTGGCTCTATCTTTGGTGTGGAAAGGAGGTCTTGTTGCTCTGTCTTTATCTGATTAGTGTGGAGAGGTGGTCATGATGCTCTGGCTATATTTGTTTGGCATGGAGAGGATGTTGTGTTGCTCTGGCTCTATCTGTTTGGCATGAAGAAGAAGTTGTGTTGCTCTGGCTCTATCTATCTGGCATAGAGAGGAGGTTGTGTTGCTCTGGTTATCAGGAAGTCTAGGTCTTGATTCTGTGTCTCCTGTTGCATGCTTTTATTTTGATGCACTTCCTGTTTTATGTTGGCATTTTAACCTCTCCTCTCGTTGCAGTTCACTTCACTCCCTGCCCTGCATGCTTCCCGCCTTCATGTTTGAGCACCTCCTCCTGACCCAGTTATCTACACCAGTCACCTGCGTCTGATTGTCTTCCCTCCACCCTGATTGTGTCCACCTGTGCATAGTCATCCACTCCCTTCACTAGTATTTAATGTGTGCTCCCTTTCCCTCCTGTGCCAGTTCGTCTTTGTTCCTAGTGAAGAAGCTTACCCGCATACTCTCGTGTTTTTGATCATTGTGTATTGAACTTTGCCTGCCTTTTTGACGTTGCCCTTAGCCTGCCACTCTGGACCTGTCTACTTGTGTTTTTGCCCTGCCGTGTACCGACCTCAAGCCTGTATTAAAGATGCCGATCATTGTGAACTGCCCCGACTCTGAGTCTGCTTTTGAGTCCAAGCCTGAGTGTGTAGCCTGTAGTGACAGTGTGAACTGCCCAGCAATGGACTCAGCGGACTCAGAACAGGTCCGAACTGCTATCCAAGCTCAAGGTAAGCAGTTGAGTCAACACGAGGAACAGCTTACTGCCGTATGTCACGGCGTTAAGCAGTTAAGCGAACATCAAGAGAAGTTTCGCTTAACTATTGGTGAACAGGTTAATCAGCTGGGAACGCAGATGCAAGCTCTCCTGAGCATGCTAGAGACTCACCCGACAACCAACGCCGACTCCCATGCCACTCCACCTGCCGCGTCCGCCTTCCATGAGGCGCTGGCTCCGACACCGACACTCGCTCCCGTGGCGTCCTTCTCCGGTTCACCTCATCTTGCCAAGCCGTAACATTTCACCGGGGACTCCGACAATTGCCACTCATTTCTGGTGCAATGCAGCCTTCACTTTGAACTGCAGGCAGCCCAGTTTCCTTCCAAGCGCTCCAAGGTGGCTTTCATCATTACCCACCTGGCTGGCAGGGCTTAAGCTTGGGCAACCGCAGAGTGGGCTCGAAACTCCCCGGTATGTGCTTCTCTCAATCTGTTCACTGACACTTTGCGCAAAATCTTTGACCACACTACTCCAGGTCGAGAATCCGCTCGGGCGTTGGTGGGGCTCCGGCAGGGAAAGAGACGGGTAGCTGACTACGCCATTGAGTTTCGTACTCTGGCCGCCGACAGTGGGTGGAACGACGCTTCGCTGATGGACACCTTCCTGCACGGCCTGTCGGACCCCGTAAAGGACCAGCTCGCCCCTCTGGACCTGCCAGCGGACCCTGATGCTGTCATCGCGCTCGCCATCCGCATCGACAACCGGCTATGGGAAAGAGAAAAGGAAAAGGAGAAAGAAAGACGTCGAAGCGTAGTGCCCCCTCCTGTCCAGACGAGGCAGTCTCTCGGTCAGCGTCCTGCTTGGCGTTCTTCTTCCCAGGTCACCCCTGAGAGCTCTCCATCTCCCCCTAGTGGGACGGATGAGCCCATGCAGGTCGGTAAGTCAAAACTCTCTCCGGAAGAACATCAGCGCCGTCTGCGGGAGGGCCGCTGTATTTACTGTGGTCAACTCGGACACTTTCTGTCTTCCTGTACACTAAAAGAAAAGGGCTCACCAGTGAAGGAGAGGAGACTGGTGAGCCCTACCTCTGCTATGAACTTTTCCTCTCGTCCCTTACTGCGGGTCCAGATCATCTCCGCTGGTCGCTCTTTTTCATACCCGCCACTGGTGGACTCGGGGTCCGACGAAGACTTCATCGATGGTAGCCTGGTGGAGACATTCGGTCTTCAGCGCTCCCCCTGAAAGAGACACTTGAGGCAAGCGCGCTGGATGGAAGATTACTGTGTAGGGTTACTCACCGCACCTCACCCGTGCAACTGTTTCAAGTAATCACACTGAGTTAATCAGTTTTCATTTATTTGAATCAGCGTTACACCCGCTGATTTTGTGGCTCCCTTGGCTAAAAAGACATAATCCACACATTAACTGGTCTATCGGAGAAATTTTGTCATGGGGGGAGGGCTGTAATCTAACCTGCTGCTTGTCTGTTTCCACTGTGGAGTCCACTGAAAGACTGTTGGCGCCCCTAGTGTTGGAGCAGACACCTTCTGCACCTTCTTCACCTTCATCGTCACCAGAGGTCGCCATCGTCCCAGAGTTGGCAGGGGTTCCCTCCTGCTACCATGACCGCAGAGAGGTTTTTAACAAGGCTCGCACCACCTCTCTTCCTCCTCATCAGCCATATGACTGTGGCATTGACCTCCTCCCAGGTACATCTCCACCTAAGGGGAGACTGTACTCTCTCTCGGCCCCCAAAAGGGAGGCAATGAGAGAGTACATTGACTCCTCACTGGCGGCTGGTATCATCCGCCCCTCCTCCTCGCCTGCAGGGGCAGGCTTTTTCTTTGTAGAAAAGAAAGACAACACACTCAGACCCTGCATCGACTGCCGTGGGTTGAACAACATTATGGCAAAGAACAGGTACCCCCTCCCTTTAATCTCCTTGGCGTTTGAGTTATTGAAAGGGGCTAAGATATTCTCTAAACAGGACCTTCGTAATGCTTATCATTTGGTAAGGATAAGGGAGGGGGATGAGTGGAAGACGGCATTCAATACCCCTAGTGGGCATTACGAATATCTAGTGATGCCATTTGGGCTCACTAACACCCCTGCTGTTTTCCAACAGTCTCTTTCCTCGGTTTTGTAGTTTCCCTGGACCACATGCAGATGAACCCAGCAAAGGTTAGCGCTGTGGCACATTGGCCAACCCCAATGAACCGCAAAATGGTCCAGAGGTTCTTGGGGTTCGCAAATTTCTATAGGCATTTCATTCGAAATTTTAGTGCCATTGCTGCTCCCTTACACGTGCTGACATCTCCCAAGAATAAGTTTGATTGGTTCACTGAATGCGATAAAGCCTTTACTAGGCTCAAAGAATCGTTCAGCTCTGCTCCCATCCTCGCCTTGCCCGATCCCAGCCGACAGTTTATTGTTGAGGTTGATGCCTCTGATTCAAGGATTGGTGCCATCCTCTCACAAAGAGCACTCAAAGACAATAAACTTCACCCATGTGCCTATCTGTCTAGAAAACTTTCTTCCGCAGAGAGGAACTACGACATAGGTAACAAAGAGCTGCTGACAGTGAAGGCAGCGCTGGAGGAATGGCGCCACTGGCTGGAGGGAGCAGAGCAACCCTTTCTCGTCTGGACGGACCACAAAAATGAGTATACACTCAAGATTTTTGTTTAGGCGTTTAGCCCCATTCGGCTAAATGCCTAAACTCAAGGCAAGCAAAGTGGGTCTTATTCTTTAATAGGTTTGATTTCACCCTTTCCTACCGGCTGAGGTCTAAGAACAGAAAGCCAGATGCCTCATCTAGACTGTTTAACTTAGTTGACTCCCCCAGAGACCCCTCTCACATCCTCCCTTCTTCCTGCATGGTCGGGGCCGTCACCTGGAATATAGAGAGGGAGGTAAAAAAAGGCCCTGGATCAGGTACTGGCACCCGAGGGGTGCCCCCATAACAGACTCTTTGTCCCTGTTAGCTTATGTTTTCAGGTCATCCACTGGGCCCACACTTCTTGAGTCACCTGCCACCCAGGAACACGCCGCACAATGTTTGTCGTTAAACAGAGATTCTGGTGGCCGGCGATGGAGAAAGACATTAAAGAGTATGTGTCGGCCTGCCCCATTTGTGCCCAGAGTAAGGCCTCCCACCAACCACCTGCAGGATTGCTGTAACCTCTTCCTGTGCCTCATCGCCCCTGGTCTGACATCTCCTTAGACTTTGTCACCGGTTTGCCCACCTCAGAAGGTAACACCACAGTACTCACTGTGGTGGACAGTTTTTCCAAGATGGTTCATTTTATTACCTTGCCGAAGCTGCCCTCCGCCAAGGAAACAGCGGAGGTTATGTTGACTCATGTTTTTCGCATTCACGGCTTCCCTAGGGATGTGGTGTCAGACCGGGGGCCACAGTTCATTTCCAGCTTCTGGAAGGAGTTTTGCTCACTGTTGCTCACTGTCAATCAAGAACTGGAGACCGGATTAAGATGCCGAGTGGCACAAAATCCGGTCTCCTGGAGTAAGAACTTGTTGTGGATCGAATATGCTCATAACACTTTGCCTTGCTCTACATCTGGTCTCTCCCCCTTCCAGTGCGCTTATGGATACCAGCCCCCATTGTTTCCTGACCGGGAGGGAGAGTCTAGTGTCCCCTCGCCCCATACCCTGGTCAGACGTTGTCAGCGCATCTGGAAGGGGGCCCGACAGATGTTACTAAGGTGCGCAGCATGCTACAAGAAGATGGCAGACCGACGGCAGACACCAGATGCCCCCACTTACCAACCTGGTCAGAGGGTCTGGTTGTCCACCCGAGATCTGCCTCTTCTCGTAGAATCCAAGAAGCTGGCTCCCAGGTTCATAGGCCCTTTCCCAATCTCCAAAGTCATTAATCCAGTAACTGTTAAGTTAAATTTGCCTAGGTCCATGAGGATCCATCCAACCTTCCATGTGGGACGGCTGAAACCCGTGGTTGACAGTCCTCTGGTCCCTACCTCCAAGGCCCCACTGCCCCCCCGGATCGTCGACGGAGGTCCTGTTTATACTGTAACACGACTACTGGACGTCCGTCGCTGGGGGCAGGGTAAGCAATACCTTGTTGATTGGGAGGGGTACGGACCAGAGGAAAGGTCGTGGGTTTCAGCCAAAAACATAATGGACCCACAACTCATAAGAGACTTCAACAAGCAACATGCTGAACGCCCTGGGACTGTTCCTAGTGAAGAAGCTTACCCGCATACTCTTGTGTTTTTCATCATAGTGTATTGAACTTTGCCTGCCTTTTTGACGTTGCCCTTAGCCTGCCACTCTGGACCTGTCTACTTGTGTTTTTGCCCTACCGTGTACCGACCTTACAGACGCCGATCATTGTGAACTGCCCCGACTCTGAGTCTGCTTTTGAGTCCAAGCCTGAGTGTGTAGCCTGTCGTGACACTGCCTTTATCTGATT
The DNA here is from genome assembly GCA_947000775.1 of Pterois miles. NCBI lineage: Eukaryota > Metazoa > Chordata > Actinopteri > Perciformes > Scorpaenidae > Pterois > Pterois miles. Next base: position 555,579 of record CAMQGK010000040.1, on the reverse strand, counting down.
GGTGTGAAGAGGAGGTTGTGTTGCTCTGTATAACTGTTTCACGTGGAGAGGAGGTTGTGTTTCTCTGGCTGTATCTATTTGACACAGAGAGGAGGTTGTGTTCCTCTGGCTATCTCTGATTGGCATGGAGAGGAGATTGTGTTGCTCTGGCTCTATCTTTCTGGAATGGAGAGGATGCTTTGCTGCTCTGGCTATTTCTGATTGGCGTAGAGAGAAGGTTGCGTTGCTCTTGCTCTATTTGTTTAGCATGGAGAAGAGGTTGTGTTCCTTTGGCTCTATTTGTTTAGCATGGAGAGAAGGCTGAGTTCCTCCGGCTCTATTTGTTTAGCATGGAGAGAAGGCTGACTTCCTCCGGCTCTATTTGTTTAGCATGGAGAGGAGGTTGCGTTGCTCTTGCTCTATTTGTTTAGCATGGAAAGAAGGTTGCGTTGCTCTGGCTCTATTTGTTTTGCATGGAGAGGAGGTTGCGTTGCTCTTGCTCTATTTGTTTAGCATGGAGAGAAGGTTGCGTTGCTCTTGGTCTATTTGTTTAGCATGGAGAGAAGGTTGCGTTGCTCTTGGTCTATTTGTTTAGCATGGAGAGAAGGTTGCGTTGCTCTTGCTCTATTTGTTTAGCATGGAGAGAAGGTTGCGTTTCTCTTGCTCTATTTGTTTAGCATGGAGAGAAGGCTGACTTCCTCCGGCTCTATTTGTTTAGCATGGAGAGGAGGTGGAGTTGCTCTTGCTCTATTCGTTTTGCATGGAGAGAAGGTCACGTTGCTCTGGGTAGTTGACTATGCATGTATAATAAGAAACATGATCTTTTATTTTAGGTTTATTCATTTTTTACCACTATACATTTAAAAGTGCTTTCTTGCACAAAAAAAAAAAAAAAACAGCATTTCAGGCTTGTCAAAAGGCCTCTAACGTACCACCCATAGTGGTGCTAGAAGCCAAATCGATGCCATCTAGATGAGAGTAACTGTATCTTTAGATTGTGTGTTTTTGAGAAGTCCAACAAAGCATGTGATAAGATTTTACAAAACCAAATATCTAAGGTGATCTTAATTATATCCCACACAGCGATGGTTAAATGAAGCCTCCCCACCTGAATTTAGCAGTGCAGAATTTGCTTGAGTGACTAAACATGGTGGAGGGTTTTATCTTAATGTGTACTGTAACTGGCTCAACAGCCTGAGTTAAGGTTAATGAATGTGTCCCACTGTGTGTCCTGCAGTCACAGACGAACCCATGAGAGTTGACTATGCATACATAACCAGGATATAACAACTGTAACATTATCTTTCATTTTAGGTTTAATTTATTCATTTTCTTTTCTCATTGTACATTTAAAAATGTTTTGTTGCAAACAAAGCCTCCATTTCAGGCTTGTAAAAGGTCTCTAACTTGAAACCACCATCTCACATACAGGAACAATCTCCCTTTCCCTGGTTGTTCAAGCACACATGGTCTGAAGTCACAGCTTGTAGAGAAAAATTATGAAAAACTTAGTTTGAAGTAAACATGTTACGCAAATTAAAACATTTCTGGAACACAGGCATGTGCACACTTTCTTAATGAAATAAATGACATTAAAGTAAACACAGAGAGAAGTCTCAGTGAAAGTTGTGATAATGATAGAAGTAGAAGTAACCAGTGTTAATACTGTACATCAAATCATTTTAGTTTGACAGAACAATTTCTTCAGGTGTTTGAAGATTTCTTTCATTTTTAGTCCATATACAACTGGATTGAAGAGAGGATAATATAAAAACGCTTGTAAAGTCACAATGAAATTTGTGTCAGATCCCATATCCAGTTCAATTATAAGGACATGATATAGAGACAAAGACGAATAGAAGAGTAAAACTACCAGGTGGGGTGTACAGGTCTGTGCAGCTTTTGTCCTGACATTTCTCGAACTTCGGTAGGATATTATAAGTATCCTGGTATATGTAAAAAGTATAAAGACTATGGGTGATAATACCAGAGTAAATATATTAAATATACCAAATATATACCGTGCTGCTGAAGTCTCACAGTAGAGATTGTAATATGCATTGTTACAATAAATTGACTTTATAGTGAATTTACACAGTTTCAGATTAGCACTCAGTATTGTTGGGACTGCAACCTGAACAGCAGGAAAAAGCCAAGTCAGAAACAGGATAACACTCACTGTGGTTTTGGTCATAATAGTTGGATATTGTAGAGGTTGACATATAGACACAAACCTGTCATAGGCCATGGCTGCCAACAGTAAGAAATCTGAAGCACTAAAGGAGTAATGTATATAACATTGTAAGAGACAAGTAGAATATGATATGATCTGTTTTTCTGATATAATGTCAATTAACAACTTTGGGTAAACATTAGTGCTGGTAATGGAAGAGTTCAGTAGCAACGCTGCAATGAAAATGTACATTGGCTCGTGGAGGTTCTTGTGTGTCCCAATAAGGTACACAATGGTTAAATTAAAGGTGATTGCCAGAATATAAACTATAAACATATGAAGAAAAAGAAAATACCTGTTTATGCCCATGTCCACATACCCATAAAGAGTTATATATGTTATATTTAATGCATCATCCATGAAGAACAACTAAACAACCAATGAATACAACGAGCAGATTGTACAATAGCATAAATGAATAAACTGAGTGAAGAAGTCTTACCATGAAGATTGCATTAACACAGAGCATGTATTTGGTTGTCTCATTTATTCACAGATTCCTGACCTTAAACTGCACTTGATGTGTGTTCATCTTCAGAGATCAAAAAGTGAACTGTTCGAGTCAGACCAAATAATTTATGACATTTCTTCACCCTCCATGGATCTCATTAACTCTTTGACCAAGAGTTCATTAGAACAACTTCATCGAACTCTGGAGGCCTGAACCCATAGGTGTTAAACTTTGTTTGCTTGGGTGAGTGTTATCTTTAAAAAAGTTTGCGCCTCCTTCAACAGGGTTGTTGCAAGATTGGAACAGTATCCTAACCATTGACCTATATGTGCATTAACCTCAGTACAACCCAAAGACACTCTGGGTCAAGTTCAACGTCAGGTTACACTGTACAATTTCAGAAAAATTCAGTTAGTTATAGTTAGTTAGTTAGTTACATACATTACAACGCTTAGGCCATACACATGACATGACTAGTGCATTGTGGCACACTGTGACAGAGCAATACCATATGGTGAGGAAGTCTTGTTGCTCTGGCTCTATCTGCTTGGCATGGAGGGGATGTGGTATTGCTCTGGCTTTATCGGTTTAGTGTAGACAGGAGGTTGTGTTGCTGTGGCTCTATCTTTGGTGTGGAAAGGAGGTCTTGTTGCTCTGTCTTTATCTGATTAGTGTGGAGAGGTGGTCATGATGCTCTGGCTATATTTGTTTGGCATGGAGAGGATGTTGTGTTGCTCTGGCTCTATCTGTTTGGCATGAAGAAGAAGTTGTGTTGCTCTGGCTCTATCTATCTGGCATAGAGAGGAGGTTGTGTTGCTCTGGTTATCAGGAAGTCTAGGTCTTGATTCTGTGTCTCCTGTTGCATGCTTTTATTTGGATGCACTTCCTGTTTTATGTTGGCATTTTAACCTCTCCTCTCGTTGCAGTTCACTTCACTCCCTGCCCTGCATGCTTCCCGCCTTCATGTTTGAGCACCTCCTCCTGACCCAGTTATCTACACCAGTCACCTGCGTCTGATTGTCTTCCCTCCACCCTGATTGTGTCCACCTGTGCATAGTCATCCACTCCCTTCACTAGTATTTAATGTGTGCTCCCTTTCCCTCCTGTGCCAGTTCGTCTTTGTTCCTAGTGAAGAAGCTTACCCGCATACTCTCGTGTTTTTGATCATTGTGTATTGAACTTTGCCTGCCTTTTTGACGTTGCCCTTAGCCTGCCACTCTGGACCTGTCTACTTGTGTTTTTGCCCTGCCGTGTACCGACCTCAAGCCTGTATTAAAGATGCCGATCATTGTGAACTGCCCCGACTCTGAGTCTGCTTTTGAGTCCAAGCCTGAGTGTGTAGCCTGTAGTGACAGTGTGAACTGCCCAGCAATGGACTCAGCGGACTCAGAACAGGTCCGAACTGCTATCCAAGCTCAAGGTAAGCAGTTGAGTCAACACGAGGAACAGCTTACTGCCGTATGTCACGGCGTTAAGCAGTTAAGCGAACATCAAGAGAAGTTTCGCTTAACTATTGGTGAACAGGTTAATCAGCTGGGAACGCAAATGCAAGCTCTCCTGAGCATGCTAGAGACTCACCCGACAACCAACGCTGACTCCCATGCCACTCCACCTGCCGCGTCCGCCTTCCATGAGACGCTGGCTCCGACACCGACACTCGCTCCCGTGGCGTCCTTCTCCGGTTCACCTCATCTTGCCAAGCCGTAACATTTCACCGGGGACTCCGACAATTGCCACTCATTTCTGGTGCAATGCAGCCTTCACTTTGAACTGCAGGCAGCCCAGTTTCCTTCCAAGCGCTCCAAGGTGGCTTTCATCATTACCCACCTGGCTGGCAGGGCTTAAGCTTGGGCAACCGCAGAGTGGGCTCGAAACTCCCCGGTATGTGCTTCTCTCAATCTGTTCACTGACACTTTGCGCAAAATCTTTGACCACACTACTCCAGGTCGAGAATCCGCTCGGGCGTTGGTGGGGCTCCGGCAGGGAAAGAGACGGGTAGCTGACTACGCCATTGAGTTTCGTACTCTGGCCGCCGACAGTGGGTGGAACGACGCTTCGCTGATGGACACCTTCCTGCACGGCCTGTCGGACCCCGTAAAGGACCAGCTCGCCCCTCTGGACCTGCCAGCGGACCCTGATGCTGTCATCGCGCTCGCCAGCCGCATCGACAACCGGCTATGGGAAAGAGAAAAGGAAAAGGAGAAAGAAAGACGTCGAAGCGTAGTGCCCCCTCCTGTCCAGACGAGGCAGTCTCTCGGTCAGCGTCCTGCTTGGCGTTCTTCTTCCCAGGTCACCCCTGAGAGCTCTCCATCTCCCCCTAGTGGGACGGATGAGCCCATGCAGGTCGGTAAGTCAAAACTCTCTCCGGAAGAACATCAGCGCCGTCTGCGGGAGGGCCGCTGTATTTACTGTGGTCAACTCGGACACTTTCTGTCTTCCTGTACACTAAAAGAAAAGGGCTCACCAGTGAAGGAGAGGAGACTGGTGAGCCCTACCTCTGCTATGAACTTTTCCTCTCGTCCCTTACTGCAGGTCCAGATCATCTCCGCTGGTCGCTCTTTTTCATACCCGCCACTGGTGGACTCGGGGTCCGACGAAGACTTCATCGATGGTAGCCTGGTGGAGACATTCGGTCTTCAGCGCTCCCCCTGAAAGAGACACTTGAGGCAAGCGCGCTGGATGGAAGATTACTGTGTAGGGTTACTCACCGCACCTCACCCGTGCAACTGTTTCAAGTAATCACACTGAGTTAATCAGTTTTCATTTATTTGAATCAGCGTTACACCCGCTGATTTTGTGGCTCCCTTGGCTAAAAAGACATAATCCACACATTAACTGGTCTATCGGAGAAATTTTGTCATGGGGGGAGGGCTGTAATCTAACCTGCTGCTTGTCTGTTTCCACTGTGGAGTCCACTGAAAGACTGTTGGCGCCCCTAGTGTTGGAGCAGACACCTTCTGCACCTTCTTCACCTTCATCGTCACCAGAGGTCGCCATCGTCCCAGAGTTGGCAGGGGTTCCCTCCTGCTACCATGACCGCAGAGAGGTTTTTAACAAGGCTCGCACCACCTCTCTTCCTCCTCATCAGCCATATGACTGTGGCATTGACCTCCTCCCAGGTACATCTCCACCTAAGGGGAGACTGTACTCTCTCTCTGCCCCCAAAAGGGAGGCAATGAGAGAGTACATTGACTCCTCACTGGCGGCTGGTATCATCCGCCCCTCCTCCTCGCCTGCAAGGGCAGGCTTTTTCTTTGTTGAAAAGAAAGACAACACACTCAGACCCTGCATCGACTGCCGTGGGTTGAACAACATTATGATAAAGAACAGGTACCCCCTCCCTTTAATCTCCTTGGCGTTTGAGTTATTGAAAGGGGCTAAGATATTCTCTAAACTGGACCTTCGTAATGCTTATCATTTGGTAAGGATAAGGGAGGGGGATGAGTGGAAGACGGCATTCAATACCCCTAGTGGGCATTACGAATATCTAGTGATGCCATTTGGGCTCACTAACACCCCTGCTGTTTTCCAACAGTCTCTTCCTCGGTTTTGTAGTTTCCCTGGACCACATGCAGATGGACCCAGCAAAGGTTAGCGCTGTAGCAGATTGGCCCACCCCAATGAACCGCAAAATGGTCCAGAGGTTCTTGGGGTTCGCAAATTTCTATAGGCGTTTCATTCGAAATTTTAGTGCCATTGCTGCTCCCTTACACGTGCTGACATCTCCCAAGAATAAGTTTGATTGGTCCACTGAATGCGATAAAGCCTTTACTAGGCTCAAAGAATCGTTCAGCTCTTCTCCCATCCTCGCCTTGCCCGATCCCAGCCGACAGTTTATTGTTGAGGTTGATGCCTCTGATTCAAGGATTGGTGCCATCCTCTCACAAAGAGCACTCAAAGACAATAAACTTCACCCATGTGCCTATCTGTCTGGAAAACTTTCTTCCGCAGAGAGGAACTACGACATAGGTAACAAAGAGCTGCTGACAGTGAAGGCAGCGCTGGAGGAATGGCGCCACTGGCTGGAGGGAGCAGAGCAACCCTTTCTCGTCTGGACGGACCACAAAAATGAGTATATACTTAAGATTTTTGTTGAGGCGTTTAGCCCCATTCGGCTAAACGCCTAAACTCAAGGCAAGCAAAGTGGGTCTTATTCTTTAATAGGTTTGATTTCACCCTTTCCTACCGGCTGAGGTCTAAGAACAGAAAGCCAGATGCCTCATCTAGACTGTTTAACTTAGTTGACTCCCCCAGAGACCCCTCTCACATCCTCCCTTCTTCCTGCGTGGTCGGGGCCGTCACCTGGAATATAGAGAGGGAGGTAAAAAAAGGCCCTGGATCAGGTACCGGCACCCGAGGGGTGCCCCCATAACAGACTCTTTGTCCCTGTTACCTTATGTTTTCAGGTCATCCACTGGGCCCACACTTCTTGAGTCACCTGCCACCCAGGAACACGCCACACAATGTTTGTCGTTAAACAGAAATTCTGGTGGCCGGCGATGGAGAAAGACATTAAAGAGTATGTGTCGGCCTGCCCCATTTGTGCCCAGAGTAAGGCCTCCCACCAACCACCTGCAGGATTGCTGCAACCTCTTCCTGTGCCTCATCGCCCCTGGCCCGACCTCTCCTTAGACTTTGTCACCGGTTTGCCCACCTCAGAAGGTAACACCACAGTACTCACTGTGGTGGACCGTTTTTCCAAGATGGTTCATTTTATTACCTTGCCGAAGCTGCCCTCCGCCAAGGAAACAGCGGAGGTTATGTTGAATCATGTTTTTCGCATTCACGGCTTCCCTAGGGATGTGGTGTCAGACCGGGGGCCACAGTTCATTTCCAGCTTCTGGAAGGAGTTTTGCTCACTGTTGGGAGCATCTGTCAGTCTGTTCTCCGGCCATCATCCTGAGACCAACGGACAGACTGAAAAACTCAATCAAGAACTGGAGACCCGAATAAGATGCCTAGTGGCACAAAATCCGGTCTCCTGGAGTAAGAACTTGTTGTGGATTGAATATGCTCATAACACTTTGCCTTGCTCTACATCTGGTCTCTCCCCCTTCCAGTGCGCTTATGGATACCAGGCCCCATTGTTTCCTGACCGGGAGGGAGAGTCTAGTGTCCCCTTGCACCATACCCTGGTCAGACGTTGTCAGCGCATCTGGAAGGGGGCCCGACAGATGTTACTAAGGAGCGCAGCACGCTACAAGAAGATGGCAGACCGACGGCAGACACCAGACGCCCCCACTTACCAACCTGGTCAGAGGGTCTGGTTGTCCACCCGAGATCTGCCTCTTCTCGTAGAATCCAAGAAGCTGGCTCCTAGGTTCATAGGCCCTTTCCCAATCTCCAAAGTCATTAATCCAGTAACTGTTAAGTTAAATTTGCCTAGGTCCATGAGGATACATCCAACCTTCCATGTGGGATGGCTGAAACACATGGTTGACAGTCCTCTGATCCCTACCTCCAAGGCCCCACTGCCCCCGGATCGTCGACAGAGGTCCTGTTTATACTGTAAAACGACTACTGGATGTCCGTCGCTGGGGGCGGGGTAAGCAATACCTTGTTGATTGGGAGGGGTACGGACCAGAGGAAAGGTCGTGGGTTTCAGCCAAAAACATAATGGACCCACAACTCATAAGAGACTTCAACAAGCAACATGCTGAACGCCCTGGGACTGTTCCTAGTGAAGAAGCTTACCCGCATACTCTTGTGTTTTTGATCATAGTGTATTGAACTTTTCCTGCCTTTTTGACGTTGCCCTTAGCCTGCCACTCTGGACCTGTCAACTTGTGTTTTTGCCCTACCGTGTACCGACCTTACAGACGCCGATCATTGTGAACTGCCCCGACTCTGAGTCTGCTTTTGAGTCCAAGCCTGAGTGTGTCCAAGCCTGTCTTGACACTGGCTTTATCTGATTGGTGTGACGAGGAGGTTGTGTTGCTCTGGCTCAACCTATTTGGCATGGAGAGGATGTTGTGTTATTCTGGCTATCTCTGATTTGCATGGAGAGGAGGTTGTGTTGCTCTGTCTCTGTTTTGCATGGAGAGGAGATTGTGTTGCTCTGGCTCTATCTTTCTGGAATGGAGAGGATGCTTTGCTTCTCTGGCTATTTCTGATTGGCGTAGAGAGAAGGTTGCGTTGCTCTTGCTCTATTTGTTTAGCATGGAGAGAAGGTTGCGTTGCTCTTGCTCTATTTGTTTAGCATGGAGAGAAGGTTGTGTTCCTTTGGCTCTATTTGTTTAGCATGGAGAGGAGGTTGTGTTCCTTTGGCTCTATTTGTTTAGCATGGAGAGGAGGTTGTGTTCCTCTGGCTCTATTTGTTTAGCATGGAGAGGAGGTTGTGTTCCTCTGGCTCTATTTGTTTAGCATGGAGAGAAGGTGGAGTTGCTCTTGTTCTATTTGTTTAGCATGGAGAGGAGGTTGTGTTCCTCTGGCTCTATTTGTTTAGCATGGAGAGAAGGTGGAGTTGCTCTTGCTCTATTTGTTTAGCATGGAGAGAACGTTGTGTTCCTCTGGCTCTATTTGTTTAGCATGGAGAGAAGGTGGAGTTGCTCTTGCTCTATTTGTTTAGCATGGAGAGAACGTTGTGTTCCTCTGGCTCTATTTGTTTAGCATGGAGAGGAGGTTGTGTTCCTCTGGATCTATTTCTTTAGCATGGAGAGAAGGTGGAGTTGCTCTTGCTCTATTTGTTTAGCATGGAGAGAACGTTGTGTTCCTCTGGCTCTATTTGTTTAGCATGGAGAGGAGGTTGGGTTCCTCTGGCTCTATTTGTTTAGCATGGAGAGAAGGTTGTGTTCCTCTGGCTCTATTTGTTTAGCATGGAGAGAAGGTTGTGTTCCTCTGGCTCTATTTGTTTAGCATGGAGAGAAGGTTGTGTTCCTCTGGCTCTACTTGTTTAGCATGGAGAGAAGGTTGTGTTCCTCTGGCTCTATTTGTTTAGCATGGAGAGAAGGTTGTGTTCCTCTGGCTCTACTTGTTTAGCATGGAGAGAAGGCTGAGTTCCTCTGGCTCTATTTGTTTAGCATGGAGAGGAGGTTGTGTTGCTCTTGCTCTATTTGTTTAGCATGGAGAGGAGGTTGCGTTGCTCTTGCTCTATTTGTTTAGCATGGAGAGAAGGTTGCGTTCCTCTGACTCTATTTGTTTCGCATGGAGAGGAGGTTGCGTTGCTCTTGCTCTATTTGTTTAGCATGGAGAGAAGGTTGCGTTCCTCTGGCTCTATTTATTTCGCATGGAGAGGAGGTTGTGTTCCTCTGGCTCTATTTGTTTAGCATCGAGAGAAGGTGGAGTTGCTCTTGCTCTATTTGTTTAGCATGGAGAGAAGGTTGTGTTGCTCTGGCTCTATCTTTCTGGAGTGGAGAGGATGCTTTGCTTCTCTGGCTATTTCTGATTGGCGTAGAGAGAAGGTTGCGTTGCTCTTGCTCTATTTGTTTAGCATGGAGAGAAGCTTGCGTTGCTCTTGCTCTATTTGTTTAGCATGGAGAGAAGGTTGCGTTCCTCTGGCTCTATTTGTTTAGCATGGAGAGAAGGTTGCGTTCCTCTGGCTCTATTTGTTTCGCATGGAGAGGAGGTTGTGTTCCTCTGGCTCTATTTGTTTAGCATGGAGAGGAGGTTGCGTTGCTCTTGCTCTATTTGTTTAGCATGGAGAGAAGCTTGCGTTGCTCTTGCTCTATTTGTTTCGCATGGAGAGCAGGTTGCGTTGCTCTTACTCTATTTGTTTTGCATAAAGATAAGGTTGTGTTCCTCTGGCTCTATTTGTTTAGCATGGAGAGAAGGTTGCGTTCCTCTGGCTCTATTTGTTTCGCATGGAGAGGAGGTTGCGTTGCTCTTGCTCTATTTGTTTAGCATGGAGAGGAGGTCATGTTGCTCTGGGTAGTTGACTATGCATGTATAATAAGAAACATGATCTTTTATTTTAGGTTTATTTGTTTTTTACCACTATACATTTAAAAGTGCCTTCTTGCAAAAAAAAAAAAAAAAAATCCCACCATTTCAGGCTTGTCAAAAGGCCTCTAACGTACCACCCATAGTGGTGCTAGAAGCCAAATCGATGCCATCTAGATGAGAGTAACTGTATCTTTAGATTGTGTGTTTTTGAGAAGTCCAACAAAGCATGTGTTAAGTTTTTACAAAACCAAATATCTAAGGTGTTGCTCTGGCTTTATCTGATTGGTGTGAAGAGGAGGTTGTGTTGCTCTGGCTCTATTTGTTTAGCATGGAGAGGAGGTTGCGTTGCTTTGTCTCTATTTGTTTTGCATGGAGAAGAGATTGTGTTGCTCTGGCTCTATCTTTCTGGAATGGAGAGGATGCTTTGTTGCTCTGGCTACCTCTGATTGTTGTGGAGAGGAGGTCGCGTTGCTCTTGCTCTATTTAAAGATAAAAAGATATTCCTTTATTAGTCCCACAGTGGGGAAATTCAGTTTTACACTCTGTTGTTCACACAGTACATATACATGTCAATGGAGAGATGTCAGAGTGAGGGGGCTGCTCCTGACAAGCGCCCAGAGCAGATGGGGATTTGGTGCCTTGCTCAGGGGCACCTCGGCAGTGCCCAAGAGGTAAACTGGCACCTCTCCAGCAACCAGTTGGTCTTGGTCCATGGAGGACTTGAACCGGTGACCTCCGCGTCCTAACCCAAGTCCTTACGGACTGAGCTACTGCCGCCCCAGTTTATTTGTTTAGCATGGAGAGGAGGTTGTGTTGCTCTTGCTCTATTTGTTTAGCATGGAGAGGAGGTTGTGTTCCTCTGGCTCTATTTGTTTAGCATGGAGAGGAGGTTGTGTTGCTCTTGCTTTATTTGGTGTGAAGAGCAGGTCATGTTGCTCTGGCTCTATCTGTTTAGCATGGAGAGGAGGTTGTGTTGCTCTGGCTCTATTTCTTTAGCATGGAGAGAAGGTTGTGTTGCTCTTGCTCTATTTGTTTAGCATGGAGAGAAGGTTGCGTTCCTCTGGCTCTATTTGTTTAGCATGGAGAGGAGGTTGCGTTGCTCTTGCTCTATTTGTTTCGCATGGAGAGGAGGTTACATTCCTCTGGCTCTATTTGTTTAGCATGGAGAGGAGGATGTGTTTCTCTGGCTCTATTTGTTTAGCATGGAGAGGACATTGTGTTGCTCTGGCTATATCTATTTGGTGAGTAGAGGAGGTCATGTTGCTCTGGCGCAATCTGGAATGGACAGGAGGTTGTGTTGCTCTGGCTCTATTTGTTTAGCATGGAGTGTAAGGAATAGGAGGACTTAGGCTGTGTTTCTTTGTTGCATGCTCTTATTTGCACTTCCGGTTTGCTTCCCTCTCCCTCTGTGCCAGTTCGTCTTAGTTCCCCCGTGTTCTAGCGATCCAGTGTTCTTTTCTAGTGTTTTTGACTTCCCGTGTTTCGACTTCTCTGCCAGTGTTTTTTGACCCAGATTCTGCCTGCCGATTTTGATATTGTTGATTGTTCCCTGCCTTCACGTGTACCGAAGATTGGCCTGATTAAAGACCCTGATTTTTGCCTTACTCCTGAGTCCTGAATCCTGCTTTTGAGTCCAGTCCTGTCTGTCACACCAGCCGTTACAGTAGGAACTGGCCAAAGTATGGACTCAGCGGATTCTGATCCGGGCCGGTCCGCGATTCATCAGCACGAGGAGCAGCTCACCGCTGTCTGTCATGGAGTGAGAGAACTAACGGAACATCAGGAGAGGTTCCGATCCTCCATCGGTGAGCAAGTCAATTAGCTTGGTACACAAATGCAGGCTTTAATGTCTCTGCTCGAGACTCACCAGTCCACCGGAGCTGATGCCAGTGCGGCACTGGCTCCTATTCTCCAGGTTGCTGCCACTTCTGCTCCACCTCTGATGGCTACAACTCTGAGCAGTTCTCCACATATGGCCAAATCGGAGCGATTCTCCGGTGACTCTGAGAACTGTCGATCCTTCCTAGTCCAGTGTGGGCTTCATTTTGAACTGCAAGAGGCTCATTTTCCCTCCGAGCGAGCAAAAGTTGCATTCATCATTACTCACCTTTCCAGCAGCGAATCAGCCACGTGATAACAAACTGCATCCCTGTGCTTTTCTCTCCTGGAAATTGTCTCCTGGCGAGAGAAATTATGACGTAGGAAATCGTGAACTGAAGGGAGCGGAACAGCCATTTTTGGTATGGACTGATCACAAAAACTTAGAATACATCAGAACAGCTAAGCGCCTCAACGCGTGTCAAGCTAGGTGGGCGCTGTTCTTCACCAGTTTTAACTTCACTCTGTCTTATCGTCCAGGATCTAAGAACAGCAAACCTGATGCCTTGTCTAGACTATTTGACCCTGATGTTGTGCTTAAAGTGCCCTCCAGTATTTTGCCTCCTTCCTGTGTTGTAGGTGCTATCACATGGGACATCGAAGAAAGAGTAAAAGAGGCATTGACTCATGTTGTGACACCTAAGGGTGTCCCGAATAACAGACTGTTTGTTCCCGAAGCTGTCCATTCTCAGGTCTTTCACTGGGCCCACACCTCTCAAGTCGCTTGTCATCCCAGAGTGAAGTGCACTATTTTTGTTATTAAGCAGCGCTTCTGGTGGCCGGCGATGGAAAGAGAGGTGAAGGAATATGTGGCCGCCTGTCCGGTCTGCGCTTGGGGCAAGACCTCCCACCGGCCTCCCTCCGGCTTGCTGCAGCCCCTTCCAGTTCCGCACTGACCCTGGTCCGACATCTCAGTGGATTTTGTTACTGGTCTCCCTCTTTGTGAAGGTAACACCACTGTTCTCATGATAGTAGACAGATTCTCTAAAATGCTGCATTTTGTTGCCTTGCCAAAGTTACCCTCTGCCAAAGAGATGGCGGAGATTATGCTTTCTCATGTGTTTACATTACATAGGTTTCCCAGAGACGTGGTGTCGGACCAGGGTCCACAGTTTGTTTCACAGTTCTGGAAGGAGTTCTGCAGCCTGTCGGGGGCGTCAGTGAGTCTCTCCTCTGGCAACCATCCAGAATCAAATGGTCAGACGGAGAGACTCAATCAGGAGTTGGAGACAGGTCTGAGGTGTCTGGTGGCTCAAAACCCATCTACGTGGAGTAAGCACTTGGTGTGGATTGAATACGCCCATAATAACTTACCTTGTTCCTCCTCAGGTCTCTCTCCTTTCCAGTGTGCTTACAGATACCAGCCTCCGTTATTTTCCGAGACGGACCGGAATCCAGCGGTCCATTGGCACAAGTCTTGCCGTCTGCCATCAGATGCTGCTAAGGAGTTCAGCGTGTTATAAGAGAGCGGCGGATCATCTACAGATTCCAGCTCCGTCATATCGGCCGGGAGAGGGTGTGGTTATCCACCAATGATCTGCCGCTCTGAGTAGAGTCCAGAAAGCTGGCTCCCTGATTCCTGGGACCCTTTCCAATATCTAAGGTAATTAACCCGGTAGTGATAAGACTTCAGCTCCCCAGATCAATGAAGGTTCACTCCACTTTTCATGTTGACCAGGTTGAACCCGTTATGGAAAGTCCCTTAGTCCCAGCCACTAAATCCCCTCCACCCCCCCGGATCATTGACGGGGGTCCAGTTTACACGGTCAAACGCCTTCTAAATGTGTGGCGCCGCGGACGCGGCAGACAGTATCTCGTCGACTGGGAGGGTTACGGCCCAGAAGAGAGATCGTGGGTAGCAACAAAGGACATCATGGACCATAACCTAATAGAAAGAGTTTCATAGATCACATCCAGATACATCAGGGATGTCAGGTGCCGTCCCTAGAGGGGCGGTTCTGTAAGGAATAGGAGGACTTAGGCTGTGTTTCTTTGTTGCATGCTCTTATTTGCACTTCCTGTTTTATTTTGTATTTCTAACATTCCCTCTCGTTTCAGATCACTTCACTTCATGCCTGCATGTTCTCCGCCTGCACATTTGAGCACCTCTTCCTGACCCAGTTTCTAACACCATTCACCTGAGTCCAACTGTCTTCTCCCCGCCTTGATTGTGTCCCCCTGTGCATCATTAATCACTCCCCTCACTAGTATTTAATATGTGCTTCCCTCTCCCTCTGTGCCAGTTCGTCTTAGTTCCCCCGTGTTCTAGCGATCCAGTGTTCTTTTCTAGTGTTTTTGACTTCCCGTTTTTCGACTTCTCTGCCAGTGTTTTTTGACCCAGATTCTGCCTGCCGATTTTGATATTGTTGCTTGTTACCTGCCCTCATGTGTACCGAAGATTGCCTTGATTAAAGACCCTGATTTTTGCCTTAGTCCTGAGTCCTGAATCCTCCTTTTGAGTCCAGTCCTGTCTGTCACACCAGCCGTTACATGGAGAGGAGGTCATGTTGGTCTATCTGTTTGGTGTGGAGAGAAGGATACGTTGCTCTATGTCTATCTGGTTGTTGTGGAGAGGAGGTTGTGTTGCTTTGGCTCTATCTATTTGGTGTGGAAAGGAGGTTGTGTTGCTTTTGCTCTATCTATTTGGTGTGGAGAGGAGGTTTTGTTGGTTTTGCTCTTTTTTGCATGTAGAGGACACCATGTTGCTCTGGCTCTACCTTGCATGGAGAGGAGGTCATGTTGCTCTGGCTCTCTGGCATGGAGAGGAGGTTGCGTTATTCTGACTGTGTTTCGTGTGGAGAGGAGGATGTGTTGTTGCTCTGACTATCTGTTTGGTGTGGAGAGGTCATGTTGCCCTGGCTTTTTCTGTTTGGCTTGGAGAGGTGGTCGTGTTGCTCTGGCTCTATCTGTATGGTGCAGAGAGGAGGTTTTGTTGCTTTGGCTCTATCTATTATTATTATTATTATTATTAGCATTATTATTATTATATTATTTTGATTATTGTTATCTTTGCTTTGACTATTCTCATTGGTTTTGTTTGTTCTTTTTTATCTTTATTTTTTATTTATTTATTTCTCTGTTCAATCTACTTGTAGTATTATTCTATCATGTTCGAAATAAATCGTTCATTCATTCATTCATCTGGTTGGCGTGGAGAAGAAGTTGTGTTGCTCTGGTGTATCTGTTATGGACAGGATATCATGTTGCTCTGGCTCTCTCTGGTCGGTGTAGAGGGGAAGTCATGTTACTCTGGCTATATCTATTTGGTGTGTAATGGAAGTTGGTTGCTCTGGCTTTATCTGGAATGGAGAGGAAGTTATGTTGCTCTGGCTCTGCCTGGTGTGGAAAAGAGGTCATATTGCTCTGGCTTTATCTGTTTAGAATGGATCGGAAGTTGTGTTGCCCTGGATCTGTCTTTTTAGTTTAGAGACGAGGTCATGTTGCTCTAGCTCTAACTGTTTGGTGTGAAGAGGAGGTTGTGTTGCTCCGGCTCTATCTGATTGGAGAGGAGAGATGGTCGTATTGCTCAGGCTCTCCCTGGCATGGAGAGGAAGATGTGTTCCTCTGGCTCTATCTGATTGTTACAGAGATAAGGCTGTGTTGCTCTGACTCTATCTGTTTCACGGATTTCAGAGCCCACTGAGGCAAATTTTGGGATTTGGGATTTTTGGCAATAAAAATAAAATTGATTTGACCTGATTGTCTTTTCCTGGTTCTTGACAGTACATGTGCTGCAGCATTCTGGATCAACTACAGAGACTTAAGGGACCTATTGGGGCAGCCACATAATAACAAGTGGCAGTAATCCAGTCTAGAAATATCAAATGCATGGACTAGTTTTATTTCATTTAAAAGAGGAAATGTCTGAATTTTACAATCTTGCGCTGGTGAAAAAAAACAGTCCTTGATATTTGTTCTATGTGAGAGTTAAACAAAACCAAATATCTAAGGTGATCTTAATTATATCCCACACAGCGATGGTTAAATGAAGCCTCCCCACCTGAATTTAGCAGTGCAGAATTTGCTTGAGTGACTAAACATGGTGGAGGGTTTTATCTTAATGTGTACTGTAACTGGCTCAACAGCCTGAGTTAAGGTTAATGAATGTGTCCCACTGTGTGTCCTGCAGTCACAGACGAACCCATGAGAGTTGACTATGCATACATAACCAGGATATAACAACAGTAACATTATCTTTCATTTTAGGTTTAATTTATTCATTTTCTTTTCTCATTGTACATTTAAAAATGTTTTGTTGCAAACAAAGCCTCCATTTCAGGCTTGTAAAAGGTCTCTAACTTGAAACCACCATCTCACATACAGGAACAATCTCCCTTTCCCTGGTTGTTCAAGCACACATGGTCTGAAGTCACAGCTTGTAGAGAAAAATTATGAAAAACTTAGTTTGAAGTAAACATGTTACGCAAATTAAAACATTTCAATAACACAAGCATGTGCACACTTTCTTAATGAAATAAATGACATTAAAGTAAACACAGAGAGAAGTCTCAGTGAAAGTTGTGATAATGATAGAAGTAGAAGTAACCAGTGTTAATACTGTACATCAAATCATTTTAGTTTGACAGAACAATTTCTTCAGGTGTTTGAAGATTTCTTTCATTTTTAGTCCGTATACAACTGGATTGAAGAGAGGATAATATAAAAATGCTTGTAAAGTCATTCTAAAATGTGTGTCAGATCCCATATCCAGTTCAATTATCAGGACATCATACAGACACAAAGAGGAAAAGCTGATTAAAACTACCAGGTGGGGTGTACAGGTCTGTGCAGCTTTTGTCCTGACATTTCTCGAACTTCGGTAGGATATTATAAGTATCCTGGTATATGTAAAAATTATGAAGAGTATGGGTGATAATACCAGAGTAAATATGTTAAACATATCAGATACAGACCGTGCTGCTGAATTCACACAGTAGAGATTGTAATATGAATTGTTACAATAAATTGACTTTATAGTGAATTTACACAGTTTCAGATTAGCACTCAGTATTGTTGGGACTGCAACCTGAACAGCAGGAAAAAGCCAAGTCAGAAACAGGATAACACTCACTGTGGTTTTGGTCATAATAGTTGGATATTGTAGAGGTTGACATATAGACACAAACCTGTCATAGGCCATGGCTGCCAACAGTAAGAAATCTGAAGCACTAAAGGAGTAATGTATATAACATTGTAAGAGACAAGTAGAATATGATATGATCTGTTTTTCTGATATAATGTCAATTAACAACTTTGGGTAAACATTAGTGCTGGTAATGGAAGAGTTCAGTAGCAACGCTGCAATGAAAATGTACATTGGCTCGTGGAGGTTCTTGTGTGTCCCAATAAGGTACACAATGGTTAAATTAAAGGTGATTGCCAGAATATAAACTATAAACATATGAAGAAAAAGAAAATACCTGTTTATGCCCATGTCCGCATACCCATAAAGAGTTATATATGTTATATTTAATGCATCATCCATGAAGAACAACTAAACAACCAATGAATACAACGAGCAGATTGTACAATAGCATAAATGAATAAACTGAGTGAAGAAGTCTTACCATGAAGATTGCATTAACACAGAGCATGTATTTGGTTGTCTCATTTATTCACAGATTCCTGACCTTAAACTGCACTTGATGTGTGTTCATCTTCAGAGATCAAAAAGTGAACTGTTCGAGTCAGACCAAATAATTTATGACATTTCTTCACCCTCCATGGATCTCATTAACTCTTTGACCAAGAGTTCATTAGAACAACTTCATCGAACTCTGGAGGCCTGAACCCATAGGTGTTAAACTTTGTTTACATGGTTGAGTGTTATCTTAATTTTCCTTTGTGCCCCCTTAAACAACAGTTGTACCACATCGCATTTAGAGCTGTCAGGGTTGGTGCGAGGTCCTGATCATTGGCCTGCATGTACACTAAACACAGTACAACACACATAGATACCCGAGGTCAAGTTTGACTTCATGTCACACTGCACAATTTCATCAAAATGCAGTTTGAAGTCCTAGAACTATTTAAAATATTAGATACAGCAAAATAAGAAAACAAGGCAGAAGAGAGCATGGCTTACATACCCCTGCTCACTCCACTCCCACAACACTGTCAACCATCATACCAACTTTGAAGGTCTGAAGTCATTCAGTGTCTGAGATCTGCTCCAGGAATGGAATAGAAGTTGAAAATAATCCTTTTTTTTTTTTTTGAGAGAAAATTAAAAAAAAAAAAAAATTTACATCACCAACCTGGAATTGTAACCTCAGATAGGCACAACTGATCACATTGTGAAGCCACAATATTCAGCCCCGGGAAACAAAACTGAAGTTAAAAAAAATCACAGTTTTTAGCCAAACATTGAATAGTTTGGGGCACCCTGGACTTCTAACCTCCAGAAGGCACGACTAGAGCACACTGTCAACCATCATGCCAAATTTGAAACTCCTAAGTTAAATAGTTTTCAAGTTCTGCTCCAGAAACAAAATTGAAGTTGAGAAAATCACAGTTTTTAGACAAAATTTCAAAGATTTTTGGCACCCTGGACTTCTACCTCCCAAGAGGCACAACAAGAGCATGATCAATCTAAATTTAAGCTTCTAAGTTAAACATTTTTTGATTTCTGCTCCAGAGACAAAATTGAAGTCAGAAAAATCACAATTTTTGGCCAAACATTTCAAAAAATTTGGGGACCCTGGACTTCTAACTCCTAAAAGGCACAATTACATCACACTGTCAACCAGCATTACCAAATTTGCCTGTCAAGCACTTTCCATGTTCTGTTCTAGAAATTAAAGTGTGACACTCGAACACACAAATGGACGGACAAAAAGATGGACATGCTGAGCGCTATATACCCCTGACTATGTTGTCACAGGGGTATTCGTAAATGACACTGAATGTGGAGCAAGACAACAACACAAGGGTCACAAGTTTGAATCCAGCTTGAGGCCCTTCTGTGTGGAGTTTGCATGTTCTCCCCTTGTTAGCATGGGACCTCCCACAGTCCATAAACATGCAGGTTAGGTTAATTGTGTGGGAATATGAGCAGGAATGTTGTCTGTCTCTGTGTGTCAATGGTAAACTTGTGATAGTCTATTGATCTGTCCTGGGTGTATCCTGCATTCGCCCAGTGCCAATTGGGATTGGCTCCTCTTACCAGTTGGACGTGCTAGGAAAACCTCCAAATCGAGGCGTCCAGGAAGCTCCCGATCAGATGCTTGAACCACCTCAGGTGGCTTCTTTCAACGCGAAGGATTAGTGGCTCTACTCCGAGCTCCCTCCAGATGTAAGACTGCCCCCAGGCACCCTACGAAAGAAGCTCATTTCTGCCGCTTGTATCCGCAATCTCATTCATTCAGTCACTACCCAAAAGAATGTAGATGAACTGGTAAATCATGAGTTTTACCTTCCGGCTCAGCTCAAATTTCACCACAATGGTCCAATATAGCGCCTGTATAACTGCAGTTGCTCGTAACAGTGACCCCAGTACCCAAAGGAAAAACAACAAATCAGCAACAAGGAACAAGAGTACAAGTCCAGGAGTAGTATTTACAGGAAGATGGATTGGCCTACTGGGCATTGCTGCCAGTCACACCGGCAGGGTCATCAGTCATCCTGGGACGTCTCTGGTGGCAAAGCAGTGACAGGGATGACTACCTGTCACCCCCTGCAATGGGGTTAGTTGTTCTTTCCTCAGCCCTTGTCTATCCTCCTCAGCCAGAGCCAAAAGCTCCCCTTCCCAGCCTCATCTGCCAGCTCTTTGGTTGCCTTTTGAAGGTTCCCTCCAGTCACGCTTACATCCCTTAAAAGGCATGTGGTTGACAGCCTCACGTAGCCTCGGCATCCAACTTCCTCTGGGTAGCTTGTGGTCTTCCAGCCAGCCTGCCGGAATTCAGCAGCCAGCTCTGAGTACTGGGCCTTTTTGCTCTTGTAGGCGGCCTTGATACCCTCCTCCTCTGGTATTGTAACCTCAATGAAGATCACGGATTTTGCCTTGCTGGACCACGACACTATGTCAGGGTGGAGAGATGTGACAGTGATATTGAACAGTAAATGGAGCTGCCTGTCGAGGCTGACTCAATGATCCACTCCTGGTCAGGGAAAAACGGCCTAGGTGTTTCTTTTTGCCTGATGTTTCTTCTCCCCACACCTGCCGTGAGGAAGCTGATGAGGCTGTGGTTCTCTGCTGGTGGTAACCCTTTGCTGCCCCGTCGATGGCCCTTCAGCACCTCAGCTAGCTTCCTCAGGACCTGGTCATGGCGCCATCTAAAGCGTCCCTTACAGCCTGACAAGATGTGCTGGAGGTTTGCATTAGGGGTTTTGCAGAGTGTACAGTATTCTTCATTCCCAACCCACCGGTGAAGGTTCCGAGGACAGGGAAATGTGTCGTATGTTGAGTGGATGAAGCAGCTGAGCCTCGCCTGCGGAATCGTTCAAAGGTCTGTCCAACTGATGTTTTGGTTGACGACCCCCTCCCAGGTTGTCCAGCTTCCTTGTTGGCCCTGGGACACGGCCTTGATCTTGTAGCACCCTTCCTCCATCCTCATCACCTCCACCACCACCACCATCTCCTTCCTCTCTTTGCAGTTGGCCATGCACCAGAACCATGGCACTTCTCCCCACCCTAGGCCTGCTCTCCCTGCCTGGACTCTGACGACAGTCTCTTGATGTTGCAGGTGACTGATGGCTTGGTCGAAACAATTTGGACGTTCCACCTCCAGCCTGTTGGAATCTTGGTGTTCACGTTCCTTACAATCTGGTCAGCGGACTCTCTCAACTTGAGAATGAGCCTGGTCTTTTCCTGATTGTAGCCCAAACTGATAGACTGGAGCGGCAGCTGGAGGGTGTTGGTTCCAAAGAGGCCTGTTTCAGAGAGGTACCGTGGCAGCCCCAACCACTTTCTGATGAGTGAGTTGGCTTTTCCATCCATTTTACTTGTGGTGGATGCGGGGATATCACTTATTTTTTAGTGGCCACATCACCTCCTGAGTGTGAATTGGTAGCACCAGACCTTGTACTTCCCTGGGAGTTGGCTTTGGTATCAAGCACAATCCCATTAAAGGAGAATAAATGATAATAAAAATAAAGCAATGAGGTTATTCAAGACTTCAAACTGCATTTTGATGAAATCGTTCATTGTGACATTGAGTTGAACTTGACCTTGTGTGTTGTCTGTGAATGTTCTCATTCATCCAGGTCACATTCATTCTGTCAGGTCATATTCATCAGTTTACGAACTTATGAAGCCACTTGGATAAGGGACGAAACATCTTCAGAGACAAATCTAAGTCCTTTGATTCAGTTGTTGCCAGAATGACCTTGTGTGTTGTACTGTGTTTAGTGTACATGCAGGCCAATGATCAGGGCCTCGCACCAACCCTGACAGCTCTAAATGCGATGTGGTACAACTGTTGTTTAAGGGGGCACAAAGGAAAATTAAGATAACACTAAACCATGTAAACAAAGTTTAACACCTATGGGTTCAGGCCTCCAGAGTTCGATGAAGTTGTTCTAATGAACTCTTGGTCAAAGAGTTAATGAGATCCATGGAGGGTGAAGAAATGTCATAAATTATTTGGTCTGACTCGAACAGTTCACTTTTTGATCTCTGAAGATGAACACACATCAAGTGCAGTTTAAGGTCAGGAATCTGTGAATAAATGAGACAACCAAATACATGCTCTGTGTTAATGCAATCTTCATGGTAAGACTTCTTCACTCAGTTTATTCATTTATGCTATTGTACAATCTGCTCGTTGTATTCATTGATTGTTTAGTTGTTCTTCATGGATGATGCATTAAATATAACGTATATAACTCTTTATGGGTATGCGGACATGGGCATAAACAGGTATTTTCTTTTTTCTTCATTTATTTATAGTTTATATTCTAGCAATCACCTTTAATTTAACCATTGTGTACCTTATTGGGACACACAAGAACCTCCACGAGCCAATGTACATTTTCATTGCAGCGTTGCTACTGAACTCTGTTGTTACCATCACTACTGTTTACCCAAAGTTGTTAATTGATATTTTATCAGAAAAACAGATCATATCATATTCTGCCTGTCTCTTACAATGTTTTATATATTACACCTTTAGTGCTTCAGATTTCTTACTGTTGGCAGCCATGGCCTATGACAGGTTTGTGTCTATATGTCAACCTCTACAATATCCAACTATTATGACCAAAACCACAGTGAGTGTTATCCTGTTTCTGACTTGGCTTTTTCCTGCTGTTCAGGTTGCAGTCCCAACAATACTGAGTGCTAATCTGAAACTGTGTAATTTCACTCTAAAAGCTATTTTTTGTAATAATACATATTACAATCTCTACTGTGAGACTTCAGCAGCACGGTATATATTTGGTATATTTAATATATTTACTCTGGTATTATCACCCATAGTCTTTATACTTTTTACATATACTAGGATACTTATAATATCCTACCGAAGTTCGAGAAATGTCAGGACAAAAGCTGCACAGACCTGTACACCCCACCTGGTAGTTTTACTCGGCTTTTCCTCTGTATGTCTATACGATGTCCTGATAATTGAACTGGATATGGGATCTGACACACATTTCATAATGACTTTACAAGCATTTTTATATTATCCTCTCTTCAATCCAGCTGTATACGGACTAAAAATGAAAGAAATCTTCAAACACCTGAAGAAATTGTTCTGTCAAACTAAAATGATTTGATGTACAGTATTAACACTGGTTACTTCTACTTCTATCATTATCACAACTTTCACTGAGACTTCTCTCTGTGTTTACTTTACTGTCATGAATTTAATTAACAAGTACTGACATTCACATTCAGTGTGGGTATATTGGGAATAGAGAAAAAAAATTAAACTTAAAATAAAACCGAATATTGCATTTGTTATTTCCTTATTATGCATAGACAACTATCTTGGGTTCATCTGCAACTGCATAACACGCACAGTGGGACACATTCATTAAACTTAGCTCAGACTGTTGAAACGGAACCAAAAGGTCGATGTCAACTGAAGGCCATAGAGAATATCCTAGCTATCCAAGGAGGGGTGATCTCTCTTTGAATTTCCTCACCCAAGATTTCTGTCGTTAGTGTCACTATTTTGTTTATTAAGTTTAAAATGACAGGAATATACAGTACAAAGGTGCATTGACTACAAATGCCAGTGTGGGCAAATCACTGCAAGCAAAGGAAAAACAACAAATCAGCAACAATAACAGAGAAGAGTACAAGTCCAGGAATAAGCGCAATCACACTGAAGGAAGATACATAATAATGAAAATAAAGTAATGAGGTTATTCAAGAACTGGATGGCTCATAACAGCGACCCAGGTACCCTATATTGCTGCAGTAGCCTCCACAGGATTCCCTGGGGGACGGACTCATAAGCCTTCTCCAAGTCCACAAAATATATGCAGACTGGATGGGCAAACTCCCATGTCCCCTCCAATAGCCCTGCATAGATAAAAACCTGGTCCACTGTTCCGTGGCCGGGATGGAATCTGCATTGTTCCTCCTGGATCCAAGGTTCAACAATCAGTCTGAATCTCCTTGCCAGCACCCAAGAATAAAATTTCGTGGGGAGGTTGAGAAGTGTGATAATCCAATAATTGGAGCACACTGGTCAACTGGTATCTGTCAGCTGTTTCCAGAGAGCCCTGGGCGAACCAGGCTCAAAAGGCTTCCTTCTTCAGCTTAAAGGTCTCCTTCACCACTGGGACATCAGTGGGTTCTTAAATTGCCGCCACGACAGGCTCAGACAAACTTTTGACCACAACTCCTGGCAGCCACTTACACAATGGAGGCTCTGAACATGGCCCACTCGGATTCCATGTCCCCAGCCTCTCCTGGGATGTGCAAAAAAATCCTTCCAGAGATGGAAGTTGAGGATGTCGTGGACAGTACAACACACATAGATACCCGAGGTCAAGTTTGACTTCATGTCACACTGCACAATTTCATCAAAATGCAGTTTGAAGTCCTAGAACTGTTTAAAATATTAGATACAGCAAAATAAGAAAACAAGGCAGAAGAGAGCATGGCTTACATACCCCTGCTCACTCCACTCCCACAACACTGTCAACCATCATACCAACTTTGAAGGTCTGAAGTCATTCAGTGTCTGAGATCTGCTCCAGGAATGGAATAGAAGTTGAAAATAATCCTTTTTTTTTTTTTTGAGAGAAAATTAAAAAAAAAAAAAACTTTACATCACCAACCTGGAATTCTAACCTCAGATAGGCACAACTGATCACATTGTGAAGCCACAATATTCAGCCCCGGGAAACAAAACTGAAGTTAAAAAAAATCACAGTTTTTAGCCAAACATTGAATAGTTTGGGGCACCCTGGACTTCTAACCTCCAGAAGGCACAACTAGAGCACACTGTCAACCATCATGCCAAATTTGAAACTCCTAAGTTAAATAGTTTTCAAGTTCTGCTCCAGAAACAAAATTGAAGTTGAGAAAATCACAGTTTTTATACAAAATTTCAAAGATTTTTGGCACCCTGGACTTCTACCTCCCAAGAGGCACAACAAGAGCATGATCAATCTAAATTTAAGCTTCTAAGTTAAACATTTTTTGATTTCTGCTCCAGAGACAAAATTGAAGTCAGAAAAATCACAATTTTTGGCCAAACATTTCAAAAAATTTGGGGACCCTGGACTTCTAACTCCTAAAAGGCACAATTACATCACACTGTCAACCAGCATTACCAAATTTGCCTGTCAAGCACTTTCCATGTTCTGTTCTAGAAATTAAAGTGTGACACTCGAACACACAAATGGACGGACAGAAAGATGGACATGCTGAGCGCTATATACCCCTGACTATGTTGTCACAGGGGTATTCGTAAATGACACTGAATGTGGAGCAAGACAACAACACAAGGGTCACAAGTTTGAATCCAGCTTGAGGCCCTTCTGTGTGGAGTTTGCATGTTCTCCCCTTGTTAGCATGGGACCTCCCACAGTCCATAAACATGCAGGTTAGGTTAATTGTGTGGGAATATGAGCAGGAATGTTGTCTGTCTCTGTGTGTCAATGGTAAACTTGTGATAGTCTATTGATCTGTCCTGGGTGTATCCTGCATTCGCCCAGTGCCAATTGGGATTGGCTCCTCTTACCAGTTGGACGTGCTAGGAAAACCTCCAAATCGAGGCGTCCAGGAAGCTCCCGATCAGATGCTTGAACCACCTCAGGTGGCTTCTTTCAACGCGAAGGATTAGTGGCTCTACTCCGAGCTCCCTCCAGATGTAAGACTGCCCCCAAGCACCCTACGAAAGAAGCTCATTTCTGCCGCTTGTATCCGCAATCTCATTCATTCAGTCACTACCCAAAAGAATGTAGATGAACTGGTAAATCATGAGTTTTACCTTCCGGCTCAGCTCAAATTTCACCACAATGGTCCAATATAGCGCCTGTATAACTGCAGTTGCTCGTAACAGTGACCCCAGTACCCAAAGGAAAAACAACAAATCAGCAACAAGGAACAAGAGTACAAGTCCAGGAGTAGTATTTACAGGAAGATGGATTGGCCTACTGGGCATTGCTGCCAGTCACACCAGCAGGGTCATCAGTCATCCTGGGACGTCTCTGGTGGCAAAGCAGTGACAGGGATGACTACCTGTCACCCCCTGCAATGGGGTTAGTTGTTCTTTCCTCAGCCCTTGTCTATCCTCCTCAGCCAGAGCCAAAAGCTCCCCTTCCCAGCCTCATCTGCCAGCTCTTTGGTTGCCTTTTGAAGGTTCCCTCCAGTCACGCTTACATCCCTTAAAAGGCATGTGGTTGACAGCCTCACGTAGCCTCGGCATCCAACTTCCTCTGGATAGCTTGTGGTCTTCCAGCCAGCCTGCCGGAATTCAGCAGCCAGCTCTGAGTACTGGGCCTTTTTGCTCTTGTAGGCGGCCTTGATACCCTCCTCCTCTGGTATTGTAACCTCAATGAAGATCACGGATTTTGCCTCGCTGGACCACGCCACTATGTCAGGGTGGAGAGATGTGACACTGATATTGAACAGTAAATGGAGCTGCCTCTCGAGGCTGACTCAATGATCCACTCCTGGTCAGGGAAAAAGCGGCCTAGGTGTTTCTTTTTGCCTGATGTTTCTTCTCCCCACACCTGCCGTGAGGAAGCTGATGAGGCTGTGGTTCTCTGCTGGTGGTAACCCTTTGCTGCCCCGTCGATGGCCCTTCAGCACCTCAGCTAGCTTCCTCAGGACCTGGTCATGGCGCCATCTAAAGCGTCCCTTACAGCCTGACAAGATGTGCTGGAGGTTTGCATTAGGGGTTTTGCAGAGTGTACAGTATTCTTCATTCCCAACCCACCGGTGAAGGTTCCGAGGACAGGGAAATGTGTCGTATGTTGAGTGGATGAAGCAGCTGAGCCTCGCCTGCGGAATCGTTCAAAGGTCTGTCCAACTGATGTTTTGGTTGACGACCCCCTCCCAGGTTGTCCAGCTTCCTTGTTGGCCCTGGGACACGGCCTTGATCTTGTAGCACCCTTCCTCCATCCTCATCACCTCCACCACCACCACCATCTCCTTCCTCTCTTTGCAGTTGGCCATGCACCAGAACCATGGCACTTCTCCCCACCCTAGGCCTGCTCTCCCTGCCTGGACTCTGCCGACAGTCTCTTGATGTTGCAGGTGACTGATGGCTTGGTCGAAACAATTTGGACGTTCCACCTCCAGCCTGTTGGAATCTTGGTGTTCACGTTCCTTACAATCTGGTCAGCGGACTCTCTCAACTTGAGAATGAGCCTGGTCTTTTCCTGATTGTAGCCCAAACTGATAGACTGGAGCGGCAGCTGGAGGGTGTTGGTTCCAAAGAGGCCTGTTTCAGAGAGGTACCGTGGCAGCCCCAACCACTTTCTGATGAGTGAGTTGGCTTTTCCATCCATTTTACTTGTGGTGGATGCAGGGATATCACTTATTTTCAGTGGCCACATCACCTCCTGAGTGTGAATTGGTAGCACCAGACCTTGTACTTCCCTGGGAGTTGGCTTTGGTATCAAGCACAATCCCATTAAAGGAGAATAAATGATAATAAAAATAAAGCAATGAGGTTATTCAAGACTTCAAACTGCATTTTGATGAAATCGTTCATTGTGACATTGAGTTGAACTTGACCTTGTGTGTTGTCTGTGAATGTTCTCATTCATCCAGGTCACATTCATTCTGTCAGGTCATATTCATCAGTTTACGAACTTATGAAGCCACTTGGATAAGGGACGAAACATCTTCAGAGACAAATCTAAGTCCTTTGATTCAGTTGTTGCCAGAATGACCTTGTGTGTTGTACTGTGTTTAGTGTACATGCAGGCCAATGATCAGGGCCTCGCACCAACCCTGACAGCTCTAAATGCGATGTGGTGCAACTGTTGTTTAAGGGGGCACAAAGGAAAATTAAGATAACACTCAACCATGTAAACAAAGTTTAACACCTATGGGTTCAGGCCTCCAGAGTTCGATGAAGTTGTTCTAATGAACTCTTGGTCAAAGAGTTAATGAGATCCATGGAGGGTGAAGAAATGTCATAAATTATTTGGTCTGACTCGAACAGTTCACTTTTTGATCTCTGAAGATGAACACACATCAAGTGCAGTTTAAGGTCAGGAATCTGTGAATAAATGAGACAACCAAATACATGCTCTGTGTTAATGCAATCTTCATGGTAAGACTTCTTCACTCAGTTTATTCATTTATGCTATTGTACAATCTGCTCGTTGTATTCATTGATTGTTTAGTTGTTCTTCATGGATGATGCATTAAATATAACATATATAACTCTTTATGGGTATGCGGACATGGGCATAAACAGGTATTTTCTTTTTCTTCATTTATTTATAGTTTATATTCTAGCAATCACCTTTAATTTAACCATTGTGTACCTTATTGGGACACACAAGAACCTCCACGAGCCAATGTACATTTTCATTGCAGCGTTGCTACTGAACTCTGTTGTTACCATCACTACTGTTTACCCAAAGTTGTTAATTGATATTTTATCAGAAAAACAGATCATATCATATTCTGCCTGTCTCTTACAATGTTTTATATATTACACCTTTAGTGCTTCAGATTTCTTACTGTTGGCAGCCATGGCCTATGACAGGTTTGTGTCTATATGTCAACCTCTACAATATCCAACTATTATGACCAAAACCACAGTGAGTGTTATCCTGTTTCTGACTTGGCTTTTTCCTGCTGTTCAGGTTGCAGTCCCAACAATACTGAGTGCTAATCTGAAACTGTGTAATTTCACTCTAAAAGCTATTTTTTGTAATAATACATATTACAATCTCTACTGTGAGACTTCAGCAGCACGGTCTGTATTTCACATGTTTAGTATATTTACTCTTATATTTGTACCCATACTCTTCATACTTTTTACATATACCAGGATACTTATAATATCCTACCGAAGTTCGAGAAATGTCAGGACAAAAGCTGCACAGACCTGTACACCCCACCTGGTAGTTTTATTCGGCTTTTCCTCTGTATGTCTATACGATGTCCTGATAATTGAACTGGATATGGGATCTGACACACATTTCATAATGACTTTACAAGCGTTTTTATATTATCCTCTCTTCAATCCAGCTGTATACGGACTAAAAATGAAAGAAATCTTCAAACACCTGAAGAAATTGTTCTGTCAAACTAAAATGATTTGATGTACAGTATTAACACTGGTTACTTCTACTTCTATCATTATCACAACTTTCACTGAGACTTCTCTCTGTGTTTACTTTACTGTCATGAATTTAATCAACAAGTACTGACATTCATATTCAGTGTGGGTATATTGGGTATATTAATCAAGATAAATATTCAAATTCAGCATCAATTGTATTAATGAAGATGGCTAATCTTTAAAGACTACACTGAAAGTGTGCACATGCTTGTGTTATTGAAATGTTTTAATTTTCATAACATGTTTACTTCAAACTAAGTTTTTCATATTTTTTCTCTACAAGCTGTGACTTCAGACCATGTGTGCTTGAACAACCAGGGAAAGGGAGATTGTTTCTGTATGTGAGATGGTGGTTTCAAGTTAGAGACCTTTTACAAGCCTGAAATGGAGGCTTTGTTTGCAACAGAACATTTTTAAATGTACAACGAGAAAAAAATTAAACTTAAAATAAAACCGAATATTGCATTTGTTATTTCCTTATTATGCATAGACAACTATCTTGGGTTCATCTGCAACTGCATAACGCGCACAGTGGGACACATTCATTAAACTTAGCTCAGACTGTTGAAACGGAACCAAAAGGTCGATGTCGACTGAAGGCCATAGAGAATATCCTAGCTATCCAAGGAGGGGTGATCTCTCTTTGAATTTCCTCACCCAAGATTTCTGTCGTTACTGTCACTATTTTGTTTATTAAGTTTAAAATGACAGGAATATACAGTACAAAGGTGCATTGACTACAAATGCCAGTGTGGGCAAATCACTGCAAGCAAAGGAAAAACAACAAATCAGCAACAATAACAGAGAAGAGTACAAGTCCAGGAATAAGCGCAATCACACTGAAGGAGGATACATAATAATGAAAATAAAGTAATGAGGTTATTCAAGAACTGGATGGCTCATAACAGCGACCCAGGTACCCTATATTGCTGCAGTAGCCTCCACAGGATTCCCTGGGGGACGGACTCATAAGCCTTCTCCAAGTCCACAAAATATATGCAGACTGGATGGGCAAACTCCCATGTCCCCTCCAATAGCCCTGCATAGATAAAAACCTGGTCCACTGTTCCGTGGCCGGGATGGAATCTGCATTGTTCCTCCTGGATCCAAGGTTCAACAATCAGTCTGAATCTCCTTGCCAGCACCCAAGAATAAAATTTCGTGGGGAGGTTGAGAAGTGTGATAATCCAATAATTGGAGCACACTGGTCAACTGGTATCTGTCAGCTGTTTCCAGAGAGCCCTGGGCGAACCAGGCTCAAAAGGCTTCCTTCTTCAGCTTAAAGGTCTCCTTCACCACTGGGACATCAGTGGGTTCTTAAGTTGCCGCCACGACAGGCTCAGACAAACTTTTGACCACAACTCCTGGCAGCCACTTACACAATGGAGGCTCTGAACATGGCCCACTCGGATTCCATGTCCCCAGCCTCTCCTGGGATGTGCAAAAAATCCTTCCAGAGATGGAAGTTGAGGATGTCGTGGACAGTGGCCTCAGACAGATGTTCCCAGTTCACCCTGGTAAACCCTAAAATGTTTGGGTTTACCAGGTCTAGCCAGCAGCCTGCACCACCATCTGATCCAACTCACCGCCAGGTGGGGACCAGTTGATCGATCTGCTCCTCTCGTCATCCGAGTGTCCAAGACATACAGCCGCAGATCTGATGATACAACCACAAAGTTGATCATCAACCTTTGGCCGAGGGTGTTCTGGCGCCAAGTTGACTTATGAACTTATGGTGGTTGTTATGGCCGATCCAGTCCAGCAACAAAACACCACTCGGGTTCAAATCAGGCAGCGCCTTCCTCCCAATCACCTCAATACTTCAACTTTCTATTTATGTCAGGTTTTCTAAATACCATAATACCACCCAAGTCGAGTGGCCTCGTGTCTGCATTTTTTAACAGTGATATGTAATGGTTTTGAAAAATGTAGCCGCAAGGGGGCACAAGCCAGTGTCTTATTGTGCCGGTCCCAAGCCCGGATAAATACAGAGGGTTGTGTCAGGAAGGGTATCCAACATAAAACTTTTGTCAAATCAAACATGTGAATCAAATCTATGACTTCAATACTAGATCGGTTGAGGCCCGGGTCAACAACGACCGCCATCAGTGCTGTTCACGTACAGGGTGCCGGTGGAAATTGGACTACTGTTCGTCGAAGGAGAGGAGGAAGGTGTGTTCATAGGAAGCGAGAGAAGACGAAAGAAAAGAATATAGGACTGAGAGGAGGGACTCTGAATGTAGGAATTATGACAGGAAAAGGTAGAGACCTGGTTGACATGATGCAGAGGAGGAAGGTGGACATACTGAGTGTCCAGGAGACCAGGAGGAAAGGTAGCAAGGCTAGAAGTTTAGGAGCAGGGTTCAAGCTGTTCTACCATGGTGGAGATAGGAGGAGAAATGGAGGAGGAGTTATCCTGAAGGAGGAGTCTGCTAGGAATGTCCTGGAGGTGAAAGACTATCAGATAGAGTGATGAGTCTGAAGCTAGAAATCAAAGGTGAGATGTTCAGTGTTGTTAGTGGGTTTGCTCCACAGGTAGGAGGTGAGTTGGAGGAGAAGGAGAGATTCTGATTGGACCTCGATGAAGTGATGCAGAGCATCCCTAGAAGTGACAGAGTTGTGATTGGTGCAGCCTTTAGTGGACATGTTGCTGCAGGAAACAGAGATGATGAGGAGGTGATGGGCAGGTTTGGTATCCAGGAGAGGAACGCAGAAGGACAGATGGTGGTTGACTCAGCTAAAAGGATGGAAATGGCTCTAGTGAATACTGTCTTCCAGAAGAGGCAGAAACACAGGGTGACCTATAAGAGTGGAGGTAGGAGCACACAGGTAGACTACACCTTGTGTAGGCGGTGTAATCTGAAGGAGACCAGTGACTGTAAAGTAGTGGTAGGCCAGAGTGTAGCCAGACAGCACAGGATGGTGGTGTGGAGGATGACTCTGGTGGTGAGGAAGATGAAGAGGGCAACGGCAGAGCAGAGGACGAAATGGTGGAAGCTGAAAAAGGAAGAGTGGTGTATGACCTTTTAGGAAGGAGTTGAGACAGGCTCTGGGTGGTCAGGAGGAGTTTCCAGATGACTGGACAACTACAGATAATGTGATCAGGGAGACAGGTAGGAGAGGACTGGGTGTGTCAACTGGAAGGAAAGTAGATCAGGAGACTTGGTGGTGGAAGGAGGATGTGCAGGAGTGTATACAGAGAAAGAAGTTAGCAAAGAGGGAGTGGGACTCTGAGAGGACTGAAGAGAGGAGCTGTGGGACTGGATGAGGAGGTCTGGATGTTAGAGCGCTGCAGGACATGGATGAGGACTGTAAGACAGTGGTGAGCTGTGCTGGAGGTGTGACAGAGGAGTTCAAGGTGGAGGTGGGACTGCATCAGGGATCAGCTCTGAGCCCCGTCCTGGTCGCTATGGCGATGGACAGGCTGATGGACGAGGTTAGACAGGAATCTCCATGGACTATGATGTTTGCAGATGACATGGTGATCTGCAGTGAGAGCAGGGAACAGGTGGAGGAGAAGCTAGAAAGGTGGAGGTTTGCCCTGGAAAGGAGAGGAATGAAGGTACATGAGTGTGAATGAGAGGGACCCGAGTGGAAGAGAGAGGTTACAGGGTGGAGAGATAAAGAAGGTGGAGGACTTTAAGTACTCAGGGTCAACAGTGCAGAGTGATGGAGAGAGTGGAAAAGAGGTGAAGAAGCGAGTACAGGCCGGAACGGGTGGAGGAAAGAGTCAGGTGTGATAGAAGAGTTTCAGCTAAAATGAAAGAAAAGGTGTAGAAACTGTGGTGAGACGATGCTGTTTGGTTTAGAGACAGTGTCCCTGAGGAAAAGACAGGAGGTGAAGATGCTGAGCTTCTCTTTGGGAGGGACCAGGATGGACCGGATCAGGAAGGAGTCCATCAGAGGGACAGAACATGGTAGAGCTTCTGGAGATAAAGAGAGGCCAGACTGAGATGGTTTGGACATGTCCAGAGGACAGATAGTCAGTATATTGGTAGAAGGATGCTGAGTTTTGAGCTGCCAGGCAGGAGGCCTAGAGGAAGACCAGAGAGGAGGTTTATGGATGTAGAGAAAGAGGACATGAAGGTAGTTGGTGAGAGAGAAGAGGAGACAGGAGACAGGATTAGATGGAGGCAGCTGATTGGCTGTGGCGACCCCTGGAGGGAAAACCCCAAAGCAGAAAAATAATGTAATGGTTTTGAAAGGCAGAGATGAATGATATCGCCATGCCAATAAGGGTGTCAGATCATAAAACACTTCTACGTGGCGTTCTGGAGTGCATGGACCAACACATTTTCTTGTTTACAATATACTCCAACAATATACAGTTTCCTACACATTGCACAAGTCATGTCATGTTTATGGCCCAGTCCATCTAATCTACGCAATTCAGTGTCCTTTACTTATTTTTTAATGTGGCTGACTTTGTTATTTTAAATAGTTCTAGGACTTCAAACTGCATTTTGATGAAATTGTGCAGTGTGACATGAAGTCAAACTTGACCTCGGGTATCTATGTGTGTTGTACTGTGTTTAGTGTACATGCAGGCCAATGATCAGGACCTCGCACCAACCCTGACAGCTCTAAATGCGATGTGGTACAACTGTTGTTTAAGGGGGCACAAAGGAAAATTAAGATAACACTCAACCATGTAAACAAAGTTTAACACCTATGGGTTCAGGCCTCCAGAGTTCGATGAAGTTGTTCTAATGAACTCTTGGTCAAAGAGTTAATGAGATCCATGGAGGGTGAAGAAATGTCATAAATTATTTGGTCTGACTCGAACAGTTCACTTTTTGATCTCTGAAGATGAACACACATCAAGTGCAGTTTAAGGTCAGGAATCTGTGAATAAATGAGACAACCAAATACATGCTCTGTGTTAATGCAATCTTCATGGTAAGACTTCTTCACTCAGTTTATTCATTTATGCTATTGTACAATCTGCTCGTTGTATTCATTGATTGTTTAGTTGTTCTTCATGGATGATGCATTAAATATAACATATATAACTCTTTATGGGTATGCGGACATGGGCATAAACAGGTATTTTCTTTTTCTTCATTTATTCATAGTTTATATTCTAGCAATCACCTTTAATTTAACCATTGTGTACCTTATTGGGACACACAAGAACCTCCACGAGCCAATGTACATTTTCATTGCAGCGTTGCTACTGAACTCTGTTGTTACCATCACTACTGTTTACCCAAAGTTGTTAATTGATATTTTATCAGAAAAACAGATCATATCATATTCTGCCTGTCTCTTTCAATGTTTTATATATTACACCTTTAGTGCTTCAGATTTCTTACTGTTGGCAGCCATGGCCTATGACAGGTTTGTGTCTATATGTCAACCTCTACAATATCCAACTATTATGACCAAAACCACAGTGAGTGTTATCCTGTTTCTGACTTGGCTTTTTCCTGCTGTTCAGGTTGCAGTCCCAATAATACTGAGTGCTAATCTGAAACTGTGTAATTTCACTCTAAAAGCTATTTTTTGTAATAATACATATTACAATCTCTACTGTGAGACTTCAGCAGCACGGTCTGTATTTCACATGTTTAGTATATTTACTCTAATATTTGTACCCATACTCTTCATACTGTTTACATATACCAGGATACTTATAATATCCTACCGAAGTTCGAGAAATGTCAGGACAAAAGCTGCACAGACCTGTACACCCCACCTGGTAGTTTTATTCGGCTTTTCCTCTGTATGTCTATACGATGTCCTGATAATTGAACTGGATATGGGATCTGACACACATTTCATAATGACTTTACAAGCATTTTTATATTATCCTCTCTTCAATCCAGCTGTATACGGACTAAAAATGAAAGAAATCTTCAAACACCTGAAGAAATTGTTCTGTCAAGTTAAAATGATTTGATGTACAGTATTAACACTGGTTACTTCTACTTCTATCATTATCACAACTTTCACTGAGACTTCTCTCTGTGTTTACTTTACTGTCATGAATTTAATTAACAAACCTGGACTGTGTTTACAAGTACTGACATTCATATTCATATCACTGGCTCTGGGTATATTGATCAAGTAAAATATTCAAACTCAGCATCAACTGTATTAATGAAGATGGTTAATCTTTAAAGACTACACTGAAAGTGTGCACATGCTTGTGTTCTTGAAATGTTTTAATTTGCGTAACATGTTTACTTCAAACTAAGTTTTTCATATTTTTTCTCTACAAGCTGTGACTTCAGACCATGTGTGCTTGAACAACCAGGGAAAGGGAGATTGTTTCTGTATGTGAGATGGTGGTTTCAAGTTAGAGACCTTTTACAAGCCTGAAATGGAGGCTTTGTTTGCAACAAAACATTTTTAAATGTACAATGAGAAAAGAAAATAAACTGAAAATAAAACATAATGTTGCTGTTGTTATTTCCTTATAGTGCATGCCTACTCAACTATCTTGGGTTCATCTGCAACTGCAGAACATACATAGAGAGACACATTTATTAAACTTAACTCAGACTGTTGAAACTAGGTCAATGAAAATAGGTCAATGTCGACTGCAGTGCATCATGGATATCCTAGCTGTACAAGGAGGGGTGATCTTCCTGTCAATTTCTGAAACTGCTCTTGTACCCATAAATAATTACTAATAATAACTGGTTTTCATTAATGGAGAGAATAAACAAATATGTGTCATGAAGTAAAATTGTGAGCATGTGATGCTTTTGAAAGGAAAATATCATATTATATGTATATAGGGGCAACAGAAGAAATGGTCTACTAGGTAAATAATAAACACAGTGTACACATTTATAATGAATAAACTGATGAATGGGGTCAAGAAGAGATTGAAATATTCCAGACTGACTGATGTCATTTCCCATCAAAAAGCCTATAGGAAGCTTCAGTGAAAACTGAATAAAGTCAGGCCACCAGACCTGTGGAACCTGATCTACACTGAACTGTGATGTTAAGGGAAGGAACCATCAGTCTGCCAGTTCACTGAACACTTCTAAGTTAACTAAGTTAAACAGTTTTTGAGTTCAGCTCCAGAAACAAAGTGAAAAAAAAAGAAAAAGTTTTTGACCAAAATTTCCCAAATTTTAGGCACCCTGGACTTCTTCCCCCAAAAGGCACAATTACACCACACGGTCAACCATCATACCAACTTTAAAGCTACTAAGTTAAAGAGTTTTCAAGATGTTGTCCAGAAACAAACTTGAAGATGTAAAAGTCACAACTCAGACAAAACTTCTAAAATTTTGGGTACCGTGGACTTCTAACTCCCAAAAGGCACAACTTGACCACACTGTCAACATCATAACAAATTTGAAGCTCCTACATTAAATAGTCTGAGTTGTACTTCAAAAACAAAACAGAAGTTGAAAAAAAATGTTTTGGGCCAATATTTTAAGAAATTGTGGGCACCCTGCACTTCAATCCTAACAGGAACAACTTGACCACACCGTCAACCATCATACCAAAATAGAAGCTCTTAAGTTAAATAGTTCTCAAGTTCTGATCCTCAAATGAAACTCAAGTATAACAAAAGGCTGTTTTTAACTAAAACTTCAAAAATGTTGGGCAGTCTGGGATCTACCAAATTTGAAGATCCTAAGTTAAATAGTTTTTGAGTTCTACTCCAGAAACCAAATTGAAATAAAAAAAAAACACATACATTAAACTAAACTCAGACTGTTGGAACTCCAAAAGGTTGACGCCAACTGACGTCCGTCATGGATATCCTAGCTGTCTGAGGAGGGGTGATCTCTCTTTGAATTGCCTCTCCCATGATTTCTCTCGTTAGTGTCACTATTTTGTTTATTAAGTTTAAAATGACAGGAATATACAGTACAAAGGTGCATTGACTACAGATGCCAGTGTGGGCAAATCACTGCAAGCAAAGGAAAAACAACAACTCAGCAACAATAAGGAACAAAAGTACAAGTCCAGGAATAAGCACAATCCCATTATAGGAGAATAAATAATAATAATAATAATAAAGTAATGACCTTATTCAAGGACTGGTTGGCTCACAACAGCGACCCCGGTACCCTATATTCCTGCAGCCAGGACGGAATCCGCATTGTTCCTTCTGGATCCAAGGTTCAACAATCAGTTCAACAATCAGCCTGAGCCTCATTGCCAGCACCCAAGAAAAACATTTCCTGGGAAGGTTGAGCAGTGTGATGCTCCAATAACTGGAGGACACCCTCCGGTCCCTCTTTTCAAAAATGGAAACCACCACCCTGGTCTTCCATCGCACAGGCACTGTTAGCAACTTCCACACAACTGTGAAAAGACGTGTCAGCCAAGACAGTCCCACAATGTCCAGAGCCTTCAGCATCTCAGGTTGAATCTCACCCACCCCTGACACGTTGCTGCTGAGGAATTTTTGGACTACTTTAGTGACCCCTGTCAAGGTTATGGGCAAGCCTTGCCCCGAGGCCTCAGACTCTGCCTCCTCTATGGAGGATGTGTTGGTTGGGTTCAGGAGTTCCTCAGAGTGTCCTTTCCACTGCTTGACAATATCTCCAGTCCCGGTTCACACTTCTCTTCCCCTGCTGAACACAGCCTCAGCCAAGCCCTGCTTTCCCTTACTTAGTCGTTTTACGGTTTTCCACAACTTTCTTGAGGCCAACTGAAAGTCCATCTCCATAGTCTCCCCGAACTCCTCCCACACGAAGGTTATTGTTTGGTGACCGCTATAGCTGCAGCCCTTCTGGCCAACTGGTACCTGTCAGCCATTTCTGGAGACCCCTGGGTCAACCAGGCCCAAATTCTTCCTTCTTCAGCTTGATGACCTCCTTCACCGCTGGGTCACCAGTGGGTTCTGTTTGTCACCATGACAGGCACCGACGACCTTCTGGCCACAACTCCTAGCAGCCACTTATACAAAGGAGGCTCTGAACATGGCCCACTCAGATTCCATGTCCCCAGCCTCCCCTAGGATGTGCGAAAAATCCTTCCGGAGATGGGAGTTGAGGACTTTGCAGACAGTGCCCTCAGCCAGATGTTCTCGGTTCACCCTCACTACATGTTTGGGATTACAAGGTCTATCCAGCAGCCTCCCCCACCATCTGATCCAATTCACCACCAGATGGTGATCAGTTGACAGCTCTGCTCCTCTCTTCCCCCGAGTGTCCAAGACATATAGCCGCAGATCTGATGATACGACTAGAAAGTTGATCATCAATCTTTTGCCAAGGGTGTTCGGGTACCAAGAAGACTTATGAATGACCCTATGCTCAAACATGGTGTCTGTTATGGCTAATCCATGACAAGCACAGACATCCAACAACAAAATACCACTCAGGTTCAGATCAGGCAGGGCGTTCTTCCCAATCACCCCTCTCCAGGTCTCTCTATTGTCGCCCATCTGAGCGTTAAAGTCCCTCAGCAGAACTATTGAGTCAGTAGTTGGTGCCCTTTCTAGGATGCCACCCAGAAGCTCCAAGAAGACCGGGTATTCTGAGCTGCTGTTTGGTCAGTCAGAGACTCATAATCGCATTGATGCAACCCTCTTGTTGTCCGGGTAGAACTCCAACACAGCGGTACTCTAATCTCAAAACCTCCTGCATCACACACTCATTGAACGCATGTTCAGACAAGACAAAGACACCATGGCCAGGCAGGCAACTCTGATTCAACCATCGCTGTAGCTTTACATTATTCGCCAAATTACACTGTAAGCCATGTAGCGTCTTTGTCTCTAACACGCATACTCCCACACTTTATTGGTTTGTGTAGTTTAGTGATTTAGTTACATTAATATTGTGTTTTTAATTTTTACTGTCTTTATCAGTTTAAATACTTCTAGGACTTCAAACTGCATTTTGATGAAATTGTGCAGTGTGACATGAAGTCAAACTTGACCTCGGGTATCTATGTGTGTTGAGTTAAAAGTTCAACATTGAGTTGAACTTGACCTTGTGTGTTGTCTGTGAATGTTCTCATTCATCCAGGTCACATTCATTCTGTCAGGTCATATTCATCAGTTTACGAACTTATGAAGCCACTTGGATAAGGGACGAAACATCTTCAGAGACAAATCTAAGTCCTTTGATTCAGTTGTTGCCAGAATGACCTTGTGTGTTGTACTGTGTTTAGTGTACATGCAGGCCAATGATCAGGGCCTCGCACCAACCCTGACAGCTCTAAATGCGATGTGGTACAACTGTTGTTTAAGGGGGCACAAAGGAAAATTAAGATAACACTCAACCATGTAAACAAAGTTTAACACCTATGGGTTCAGGCCTCCAGAGTTCGATGAAGTTGTTCTAATGAACTCTTGGTCAAAGAGTTAATGAGATCCATGGAGGGTGAAGAAATGTCATAAATTATTTGGTCTGACTCGAACAGTTCACTTTTTGATCTCTGAAGATGAACACACATCAAGTGCAGTTTAAGGTCAGGAATCTGTGAATAAATGAGACAACCAAATACATGCTCTGTGTTAATGCAATCTTCATGGTAAGACTTCTTCACTCAGTTTATTCATTTATGCTATTGTACAATCTGCTCGTTGTATTCATTGGTTGTTTAGTTGTTCTTCATGGATGATGCATTAAATATAACATATATAACTCTTTATGGGTATGCGGACATGGGCATAAACAGGTATTTTCTTTTTCTTCATTTATTTATAGTTTATATTCTAGCAATCACCTTTAATTTAACCATTGTGTACCTTATTGGGACACACAAGAACCTCCACGAGCCAATGTACATTTTCATTGCAGCGTTGCTACTGAACTCTGTTGTTACCATCACTACTGTTTACCCAAAGTTGTTAATTGATATTTTATCAGAAAAACAGATCATATCATATTCTGCCTGTCTCTTACAATGTTTTATATATTACTCCTTTAGTGCTTCAGATTTCTTACTGTTGGCAGCCATGGCCTATGACAGGTTTGTGTCTATATGTCAACCTCTACAATATCCAACTATTATGACCAAAACCACAGTGAGTGTTATCCTGTTTCTGACTTGGCTTTTTCCTGCTGTTCAGGTTGCAGTCCCAACAATACTGAGTGCTAATCTGAAACTGTGTAATTTCACTCTAAAAGCTATTTTTTGTAACAATTCATATTACAATCTCTACTGTGTGACTTCAGCAGCACGGTATATATTTAATATGTTTAGTATATTTACTCTAATAATATTACCCATACTCTTCATACTTTTTACATATACCATGATACTTATAATATCCTACCGAAGTTCGAGAAATGTCAGGACAAAAGCTGCACAGACCTGTACACCCCACCTGGTAGTTTTACTCGGCTTTTCCTCTGTATGTCTATACGATGTCCTGATAATTGAACTGGATATGGGATCTGACACACATTTCATAATGACTTTACAAGCGTTTTTATATTATCCTCTCTTCAATCCAGCTGTATACGGACTAAAAATGAAAGAAATCTTCAAACACCTGAAGAAATTGTTCTGTCAAGTTAAAATGATTTGATGTACAGTATTAACACTGGTTACTTCTACTTCTATCATTATCACAACTTTCACTGAGACTTCTCTCTGTGTTTACTTTACTGTCATGAATTTAATCAACAAACCTGAACTCTGTTTAAAAGTAATGACATTCATATTCATATCACTGGCTCTGGGTATATTGATCAAGTAAAATATTCAAATTCAGCAATATAAACTGCATTCATGAAGATGGCTAATTTTAAAGACTACACTGAACGTGTGCACATTTCCCCACCGTGGGTCTAATAAAGGAATATCTTATCTCTTGCCTGTGTTCCAGAAATGTTTCTCTCATTTTATTGCACTTCACAGATTGTAATTTGCGAAATATGTTTACTTCAAACTAAGTTTTTCATTATTTTTCCCTTCTAGCTGTGACTTGAGACCATGTGTGCTCGAACAAACAAAAGGAAGATTGTGTTTTCTAAGTTTTAAATGACAACTAGGGATATACAAACATGTATTGACTACAGGTGCCAATGTGGGCAAGAAACAAGAGTACAAGTCCAGGAATAAGCACAATCCCATTAAAGGAGAATAAATAATAATAACAATAACAAAGGTGATGTGCAGCATATTTCATCACTACCACAGATTTCAAGAATTCAATCAAGCTGCTGTTGTTTCCATAAATAATTACACTGTTTTTAGTAAGGCAGAACAATTTCATATTATATGTATATAGGGGAAACAGGTCAAAAATAAACACAGTGAACACATTTATAATGAATAAACTGATGAATAGGGTCAAGAAGAGACTGAACTATTATTCCAGACTGGCTGATGTCATTTTCCCAAACAATGTCCACCAAAAGAGGCTTATAGGAAGCCTTACTTAAAACTGAATAAAGCCAGGCCACCAGACCTTTGGAACCTGATCTACTGTATTTTCCGGACTATAAAGCGCACTTAAAATCCTTTAATCTTCTCAAAAATCGACAGTGCGCCTTATAATACAGTGCGGCTTATAAAGGAATTGTGGTTGTGCTTACTGACCTCTTCAAACCAATTTTATGTGGTACAGGGTGCTCAAAAATCTGTCAAAATGTTTATTATGAGTTTGGTAAGCTTCGAAGCTGCACCGCTTGGTGGATTGTAGGAGCATTACGGTAACAGTAGTCAGGCGCCTGGCGGAGTAATACTACTGACAGTTGTCAGGCGCCTGGCAGAGCAATACTACTGACAGTAGTCAGGCGCCTGGTGGAGTAATACTACTGACAGTAGTCAGGCACCTGGCGGACTAATACTACTGACAGTAGTCATACGCCTGTCGGAGTAATACTACTGACAGTAGTCATACGCCTGTCGGAGTAATACTACTGACAGTAGTCAGGCGCCTGGCGGACTAATACTACTGACAGTAGTCAGGCGCCTGGCAGAGTACTACTACTGACAGTAGTCAGGCGCCTGGCAGAGTAATACTACTGACAGTAGTCAGACGCCTGTCGGAGTAATACTACTGACAGTAGTCAGGCGCCTGGCGGACTAATACTACTGACAGTAGTCAGGCGCCTGGCAGAGTAATACTACTGACAGTAGTCAGGTGCCTGGCGGAGTAATACTACTGTTACTGTGCTTCGACAGATAGGCACCGTAACATTATCATGTGTGTATCAGGAGCCAAAATGGCAGCTGTGAAGAGACATGCTGACGAAGCAGATTTCCAGCTTCAGGCTATCAGTCAGCAGCAGAACATGGGAATAGAGCAGCGGAGAGAGAATTTAATATTAATGAATCAATGGTACGAAGTGGAGGAAGAAGAAGATGAGCTGCACCACGTAAAGAAGACCAACCAGAGTTTCTGAGGGAACAAAGAACAGTGGGTTATTCAGCAGAGAGCAGCAGGTAGAAGCGTCTCTACAGTTTCTATTCCACTCAAGGCAGCAGCAGTAGAGCTGGACATGAACATCAACGACTTTCGAGGAGGTCCTTCTTGGTGCTTTTGTTTTATGAAAAGGCGTACTCTCTCTATACGCACCAAAACTACCATCTCGCAGCAACTGCCAAAGGATAACGAAGAAAAGCTAGCCATTTTCTGCACCTACTGCAAGGACAAGATCACTGAGTGAGTGGCTGAGAGAAATCAAGAGACTGAACGGGTTTTTCCACAACTCTCCGTCCCTGTTGATCTGAGACTCCATGCTGCCCATCTCACCGACACTGTCAGAACCAAAGTGAAGAAAACTACTTCAGAGCTCGCCGTCATTCCGGGTGGATTAACTAAAGAACTCCAACCGCTAGATATCGGTGTCGACAGGTCGTTCAGAGTTAAACTGAGAGCTGCGTGGGAGCGTTGGATGACAGAAGGCCAACACACATTCACCAAGACAGGGAGGCAACGCCGGGCCAGTTCCTCCACTATCTGCCAATGGATCAGGAAGGCAGGAATCATCACTGAACAGCTAAGTAACAGCAACCAGACCGACTCGATAACGACCAGACCGACTCGGATAATGACCAGACTGACTTGATAATGACCAGACTGACTCGGATAATGACCAGACGGATTCGGGCTGCTCGATGCCGAAGTCGCCCGACTGTTTAACTCAGACACTGATGATGAAGGATTTGATGGATCTGTGGAAGAGGAATGAACTGAAAAAAACTGAAAGTCAGTGTATTGTTTTGTATTTCATGTGTTCCAACTGAAACATGTTGAGAGTTATTGAAGTTATTGAGTTGTTAAATTCATAGAATCAAGTTTGACTTATCTGACCGTTTTGTTTCGCTTCCATAGCTGATTGCAAATGGAGATAAAAGAAAAAGGAGGAGCCCAATGATTAAAGTTTGTTCCAGTATCTTGAATTTCCAAACTTTTGGGCACCCTGGACTTGTAACCCCCAAAAGACACAACTAGACGATACTGTCAACCATCACCAAAATTGAAGCTCTGAAGTCAAATAGTTTTCAAGATCTGCTCCAGAAACGAAATTGAAGTTGAAAAAAATTAGTTTGGCCAAAATTTAAAAAATTTTGGGCACCCTGGACTTCTCACACCCAAAAGGCACAACTACATCACACTGTCCATCCCAAAGTTGAAGCTCTTAAGTCAAATAGTTTCAAAGTTCAGCTCCAGAAATGAAATTGAAGTAAAAAAAAAAAAAAAAATTACAGTTTGGCCAAAATTTAAAAACTTTTGGGAACCCTGGAATTGTTACGAAAGCAGAACTAGACTAACTGTCAACCGTCATACCAAAATTGAAGCTCTTATGTCAAACAGTTTTCACGTTCTGCTCCAGAAATAAAATTGATGTAGAAAAAAAATAGTTTGGCCAAAATTTCAAAATTTTTGGGCACCCTGGACCTCTTCCGCCCAAAAGGTACAATGAGACCTCACTGTCAACCATCAAACTAAATTTGAAGCTCCTAAGTTAAATCATTTTTGAGTTGTACTCTGGAAAGCAAACTGAAGTTGAAAAACATTGCAGTTTTTGGCCAAAACTTCAAAAATTTGGGGAACCCTGGACCGCTAACCCATAAAAGGCACAGCTAGACCACACTGTCAACCATCATACCAAAATTTATGTTCCTCAGTTAAATAGTTTTCAAGTTCTCACCTACCTCACCTGTTCATCGTCAATATTTACGCCACTGGGCACAGAAAACATTAGAGGGGTACATGACCCAGCATAGCAGGTGAAACAAGACTTTTAGTTTCCGGACTCCAGAGTTTGACAAAGTTGGTCACATGTTATTGTCCCTTGAAGGGGTTTGATGAGATCCATTGAGGTTAAAGCGATCTGATAAAAACACAAACTGTGAATTATAGAGATGAATACATCCAACTGCATTTTAAAGTCAGGTAAATGTGGATGAATAAGACTTTCAAATACAGACTAAAGGTAAATCGAAGTGAGGCTTCTGTACTTTTGTATGTATGTCTGCGATGTTTTCTGTCTGTTTAACTGATTAATGTTTTACATTCTCAATGGATGAGGAATTAAATGGAACATATATAACTCTTAGTGGGTATATAGAAATGGAAAAATATAGATATATTTATTTTGTGATTATTTTTGCAGTATATATTCTAATAATCTGCTGTAATTCTACTATTGTGTACCTCATAG
Organism: Pterois miles; assembly: GCA_947000775.1. Classification (NCBI taxonomy): domain Eukaryota; kingdom Metazoa; phylum Chordata; class Actinopteri; order Perciformes; family Scorpaenidae; genus Pterois; species Pterois miles. Next base: position 510,891 of record CAMQGK010000040.1, on the reverse strand, counting down.
TGATTCACCAAAACCTCCATGAGCCTATGTACATTTTCATTGCAGCTTTGTTAATCAACTCTGTTCTTTTCAGCACTGCCATCTACCCAAAGCTTTTGATGGACTTTTTATCTGAGAAACAGATCATATCGCAGCCAATGTGTTACTTCCAGTATTTTTTATTTTATTCTTTAGGTGGTTCAGAGTACTTACTGTTGTCAGCCATGTCATATGACAGGTATGTGTCTATATGTAAACCTTTTCAGTATCCAAACATCATGAGAAAATCAACAGTCGGTATTTTCTTGGTGTTGGCTTGGCTTATGCCGGCGTGTCAGGTCGCGGGCTCGGCCACATGGAGTGCTAGCAGAAATCTCTGTAACTTCACTCTGAAAGGAATCTTTTGTAATAATTCAGTTCAGAAACTTCACTGTGTGAGTTCAAGAGGGCTCTCTCTGTATGGTGTGATTATTTTGCTCAATATTGTATTTTTTCCTATACTCTTCATATTTTTTACATACACAAGAATACTCATAATATCCTATCGAAGTACAAGAGAAGTCAGGAGAAAAGCTGCACAGACCTGTTTACCCCACCTGTTGGTTTTAATCAGCTTTTCGTTGCTGTGTATATATGATATTAGTATACTAAGACTGGAATCTGAGTTTCCCAAAACTGCACGTTTAATAATGACTTTACAACTGTTTCTGTATCATCCTCTCTTCAATCCAATCATATATGGACTAAAAATGAAAGAAATTTATCAACACCTGAGGAGGTTGTTCTGCAAACTACAGTGATCTGTTGTATTAACACAGATAATGTACAGTAATGTGTTTCTAACAACGTGTTGTCCAGTCAGTGAAAAATATGTCAAATGATTTGTTTTGATAACTAACACACAGTAAAGACCATAGCCAGCTTCACAAAGTCATGAGCTACTAATCATAAGTTCATTATTTATAGTTTTCCCTTCAGTTTTAGCTTTACTTTTCTATTATGTATATACTGTTTTATTTATTTGTATTAATACTCTTTTAAAATCTATGCTTCTTGTCATTACTGCACTATCCACTTTGCTGCTGTAACATGTAAATTTCTCCACTGTGGGACTAATAAAGGAATATCTTATCTTATCTTATCTTAGTTAACTGTATCATAGCAGAACCATGTTACTTGTTAAATGTTGAAAAGTCAATATTTTAGGATATTCATCTTAAAGTTCAAGCTTTTGTTTCATGTTTAAACTGTTAAGCCTTGAACACAAAAACATGACTTTTTCACTGTTTTTTATCTTGTAATTTGTTAATATATGGAATTCAAACTAATAAAATATTTTAATTATATTGTGCTCCCCACTGATGTGTGATATGTTCATGCTGCAAATACTGATAGTAGCACAAATCAGGTAGGAACCAGTTTAAGGCCTTACAGGTCTCTGAAGGCCTTAAAGAAGTACAGTACAGTACATATAAAATTGTGTATTTGTTGATGGGTAAACACATTTAATCCCAGAACAGCTTAGGGCCCGAGCAGGAAAACTCCTATTAGTGTCTCTGGTCGTGCGAGGACTTTATTGTTTTTGTAAATTTTGTAAATTATTTTTATTCTGTTGCAAAAAGCTTGGGATGCACAAAAACTCACAAAAATTGGCTTCAGACTTGGTGAAAATTGCGTAGTTCTCCAGTGACTGGGCTGAGCGTGGCCAGCGGGCTCCATAGCGCCCCCAAACGTACGCCATGTTGGAAAAAACTTCCTTTAATATTGATGAAATTTCGTGGGATCATTGCACTGATCTTCTGAAATGTACTTTTTTCACTCGACACAGCACAAGAAAAACCATCTAACTAGTCTTGTAGAGACATAGTCGTAGTCTCAAATGGTCACAGAAACAGTTCACTGCTGCTTAATTTATTCTCATCTTTGATGTGGATATATGTAAGATCGTGACCTAACTAGTAACCTGGAGCCCCCGGCAAATACCGAAGCTGAGTTGCCAAGTACCTTCAGGAGATCTGCTTGTGGATGTGAATGCTGCTCTAAACACAGTCCCTACGGGTACCATGACTGACACCAATGAGCTAATACACAGTACAGCAACAGTGATCTTTAAGATGCTTAGGTACAAGCTGGGCTCAGGACATAACAAGCAGTACCCCCCATGGAAGAGACATTTAGAGGCCAAGATGAGGGCAACACATAGAGAAGTTAGCCAGCTAGCAGAGCTGCAGAAAGGGAACATGCTGAATAAAGGGGCACCCAGGAAATACAACAACCTCTCCACATGTGAAGAAGAAGAAGAAGAAGAAGAAGATAGTCCTTTATTTGTCCCACAATGGGGAAATTCAATTTTTACACTCTGTTGTTTTACTTATACACGGTACATGCAGACCCGAGACACACACATGCACAAACAGGACCCATATACATGCATCAAATGGAGAGATGTCAGAGTGATGGGGCTGCTCCTGACAAGCGCCCCGAGCAGTTGGGGGTTTGGTGCCTTGCTCAGGGGCACCTCGGCAGTGCCCAAGAGATAAACTGGCACCTCTCCAGCTACCAGTTCACACTCAGTTCTTGGTCCATGTCGGGACTTGAACCGGTGACCCTCCGGTTCCCAAGCCAACTCCCTACAGACTGAGCTACTGCCGCCCCCAAGCACTTGAAACTGCCAAACAAAGACTCTGGCCACCCAGTTGAAGAGATACACCAAGGAGGAAGAAACCAGGAGAATAAACAAGATCTTCTCCACTGAACCAACCAAGGTGTATTATCAGTGGCAGGGAAACAACAACTGGTCAGACCCACCAAGAGCTGAGATGGAAAAGTACTGTAAGGACATATTGGAAAGGGAGGCATCACACAAAACCGATGGCCAATGGCTAGCAGACCTAAGAGCTGTACCCCAGCAACCTCCCAGAACAAGAACCAGTAACCATCTCAATGGCAGACATCCAAGAAAGACTGTCAAAGATGGAGAGCTGGACCGGGCCCCAATATGATCCATGCATACTGGCTGAAGAAGCTAACAGCACTCCATGAACGCCTAGCAGCACAGATGAACCAGCTGCCGAGGGATGGACCCCACCCAGAGTGGTTAAACCAGGGCAGGACAGTCTAATCATGAAGGACCCTCAGAAGGGACCCATCCCATCCAACTACTGACCAATAACCTGCCTCTGTACAACATGGAAGGCCCTGTCAGGCATCATTGCAGCTAAGATGAGTAAGCATATGGTTCAATACATGAGCGAGGCTCAGAAAGGAATTGGCAGTAACACCAGAGGAGCCAAGCACCAGCTACTGGTCAATAGAGCACTCACCGGAGACTGTCAGAACAGGCAGACCAACCTGTGCACTGCCTGGATTGACTACAAGACAGCCTACAACTCAATGCCACACACATGGATACTGGAATGTCTGGCACTGTATAAGATCTACAGGACCCTAAGGGCCTTCATCAAGAACTCAATGGCAATGTGGAAGACAACCCAAGTCAACATCAAGTGTGGCATATACTAGGGAGATGCTTTATCACCACTGCTGTTGTGCATCGGCCTGAACCCCCTCAGTCAGATCATCACAAAGGGTGGCTACAGATACCGATTCCATAGTGGGGCAACAGTCAGCCACCTGCTCTACAACCACAGCCAAATACCTCCAGAGAGTAAGGCAAGTCCTGAAAAGTCAGCTGAATGGTAAGAACAAGGTCCGAGCCATCAACATATATGCACTACCAGTCATTAGATACCCCGCTGGGATCATAAGCTGACCAAAAGACGAGATAGAAGCCACAGATATCAACAAAAGAAAGCTCCTCACCCTGCACAGAGGGTGTCACCCTAAGTCCAGCACCCTGAGACTGGACACTAAGCAGAAAGCGGGTGGCCGAGGACTAGTCAGCGTCAAGGCCACGGCCCTGGATGAGTCCAAGAATACATCAAGAAAAAAAAACCCAAAGGATGAGCTGCTAAGTGAATGTCTGAGGCAGCAGAAACCCAACGAGAGTGCAGAGGAGGAGGAGGAGCAGACAACATGGAGGGACCAGCCCCTCCACGGCATGTACCACTGTTAAATCAAAGAAGTGGCTGATATCAAGAAAACCTACCAATGGCTGGAAAACGCTGGACAGACAGACAGCACAGAGGCACTAATCATGGCAGCACAAGAAGAGGCCCTTAGAACAAGAGCCACAGAGGCCAGAATCTACCAGAGTAGATCTGACCCAAGGTGCAGACTGTTCAAAGACGCACCCTGACATACAGCATATAGTAGCAGGGTGTAAGATACTACTGGGATCAGGGGGGGGGGCATCAGCACCAGAGATGCCACCAAACTGAACAAACTGGTGAGGAGGGCTGGGTCTGTGGTTGGATGTGAGCTGGACAGTCTGGAGCTGGTGGCAGAGGGGAGGACCAGGAGGAGAACCCCTCCCACCCCCTCTATGACCAACTGGTCCAGATGAGGAGTCCATTCAGCCAGAGACCGATCCCCCCTCAGCCCACTACAAACCGTCTGGGTCAGTCCTTTCTGTTGGTGGCCGTCAGGCTCCATAACCAAGGTCTGAACCAGAACCAAGGTCTAAACCAGAACCAAGGTCTGACCCCATGTGACTCTGATCATCTGCTCTGTATTTATTCCAAATGTATATAATTACACATAATTATATAATTACATATACATATGCTGTGCATATACAATACTCACCACCTGCTGCACTTTACTGATTACTGTTACTTATTTATTTTTATTGTCAATTATCTTCATTGCACCTTATTTCATTCACTGCACCTTCTCTTTTACTTTTTACTGTACTGTCTTCATCTGTACTGTTGTTGATGCTGCTAAGACACCTGAATTTCCCTCCGGGGATTAATAAAGGTTCATCTTATCTTATCTTATCTTATCTTTACACTGAGACCCAGTTTATGGGATTCAACACTGTTTAGGGACCCAGTATGCAGAAATACTCAGATACACCATTTCACAATAGGAGACAATAAGTAAAGTGGGCATGTCTGTAAAGGGGAGACTGGTGGGACCCAGAGAACCCATTAACATCCACACATCTGGAGGTCAGAGGTCAACGGACCCCTTTGAACATGGACGTGACAGTTTTTCCTTGTCAAAATTTAGCCCAACTTTGAAGCGTTTGAACCTCCTTCCTAAAAAGTTCACATGACCATTTGATCCCTCAGGTTTTCTAGTTTCGGATGACGTCAGTACCGTCGAACTGAACCTACTAGATCCTCTGAAAGTGTAAAGTCGGTATTTTCACAATTGCTAAACTTTCACAGCAGTAAAGGATCTGAACACTTGATCCGATGAGGGAACACCACCATTAAGAGGTCAAACGGTACCTGTGGGCCCTGGTCTCTGGAGTTTGCTGAAGTTGTTTGCATGTCAGTTTAATGATGTGCATGGAGGGTGAAGCAGTCTCATTAAAAAAAATCCCATAGACATAAACACGACTGACTTGGGCGTCTGTGAATGAATAAAACAGTTGAGTACAGGTCATACGGTTCTGCAGTCTTCAAAGGTTCATATTCACACCTGTTGTATGAGCTACCTGCCTCAGTGATGAAAACCTGGATCGATGATGGACTGAATGAAACATATATATCTCTTGATGGGCATGTGGAACTGCACAAATATAAATATCTTTATTTTATGATCACATTTACAGCTTATCTTCTAATAATCTGCAGTAACTCTAGTATTGTGTCTCTTATCTGCATTCACAAAAACCTCCACGAGCCGATGTACATTTTTATCGCAGCTCTGTTAATCAACTCAGTTCTTTTCAGCACTGCCATCTACCCAAAGCTTTTATTCGACTTTTTATCTGAGGAACAGATCATATCTTATTCAGCCTGTTTTTTTCAAGGCGTTATGTATTACACTCTGGTGTATTCAGAGTTCTTGCTGTTGTCGGCCATGGCCTATGACAGGTACGTGTCTATATGTAAACCTCTGCAATATCCGACGATCATGAAGAAAACGACGGTCTGCGTGTTCGTGGTGTTATCTTGGCTTGTGCCTGCTTTTGAGACGACAGCGGCGGTCGCTCTGTATAACAAACTCTGTAGCTTTACTCTGCAAGGGATTTTTTGCAATAATGTAATATCCAGCATTCAGTGTGTGAGCTCCAGGTCGCTATCTATATACGGTGTGGTTGTATTGCTAAATGCTGCCCTCCTCCCTGTGCTCTTCATACTGTTTACATACGGCAGGATATTAATAATCACCTATCGGCGGAGCAGAGCCGTCCGGAGAAGAGCTGCACAGACCTGTTTACCTCATCTGCTGGTTCTCGTCAACTATTCCTGTTTCGTCACGTACGACGTCACTACGGTTCGACTCGGATCCGATGTTCCGAAAACTGTGCGTTTGATAATGACTTTACAGATCATTCTGTATCATCCCCTTTTTAATCCAATCATATATGGACTCAAAATGACAGAAATTTCAAAGCACCTCAAGATGTTGTTTTGTCGGGTCAAAGCACACTAATACTAAATTGCTGATTTCCTGTGTGGAGGGTCGCCTGTCTTCAGACTCCTCATCTAATTCCTTTATTTAGGATAGCATTCTCCTAATATCCAGCATGTGTGTATGTTAATGCTGTATATACACCCATCAGCCATAACTAACACCATTATGACACCGACAGGTGGATGACACTGATTTCCTCATATATTAGACAGCGACTGAACATTTTCTCCCTGAAGATGATGATGAATAGATATTTCTCGTATATATCTTAGGTAGTAAGTACACTAATATCAGTGTAGTAGCAGTATAAGTGTACTGCTTTAATACTTATCAGTACTAAACTGGCCCACTTTTTACTTTATGAAAGTTTACCTTTAAGTGTACTTTAAGTGTAAGAATAGTACACTTTGAGAACACAACTAGTTTACATCTTATTTTGTACTGCATCTATACTATAGTGATATACCGATCAGCCATAACTAACACATTATGACCACTATTATCTCGTATCAGCGGCTCCTGGCAGAGAAAAAGGGCAAGCATAAGGATGTGAGAGACCAAACTGTGATGGCTAGATGACCAAAATTAATAAAAGGATTTTAGTAAAAGAAATGACACCGTTTATGTCCTTTGTTGTTTGTCAAGTTACATCATGGATTATTATTTCACACACTGTAAAAATGGAAAAGTTCAGAAAACCGTTAACAGTTTCCCTCACACTAAATAAAGTTTTATCTTTTGTCTTAACATAACTTTCCAGTTGTGTTTTACTACTACTACTTAGTTAAAGTCTAATTATAAATCATTACAATTATATTTTTCTATGTGATCAATGTTCTGTGTATTTCAGCGGTTTAAGAGCAAGTACTAATACCATACTGTAAAAATGGGAAAAAAAAACGAGAAAAAAGTTAAAAGTTTAATGATTTCCTTCAGAATAAATAAAGTTTAATCTTATCTTAACATAACGTCTTAGCCCTGTAGTACTACTACTACTACTACTACCTGTTCTAATTATACATCATTACAACTTGTAATTTTCTATGTGATTAATGTACTGTGTATTTCGGTGGTGGGGGAAGTACTCATGTTTATATAAAAGTACTAATACGACAGTAGAGTACTTTCTAATTTTACATCATTCCAACTTGTAATTTTGTTTGAGTGGTGTAGGAAGTACTCCTGTTTAAGTAAAAGTACTAATACCACACTGTAAAAATGGAAAAGTTGAGGAAAACTTCATTTCAAGTAAAAAAACAACTTCCCTCAGAATAAATACTACTAATACTATTACTTCTACCACTACTACTTCTAATATTACATCATTAAACTTGTAATTATCTGTTAGATCAATGTACTGTGTATTTTAGTGGTGGAGGAAGTACTCGTGTTTCAGTACAAGTACTAATACCACATTGTAAAAATGTAAAAATCAAGTTAAAAAGTTGAATGATTTCCTTTGGAATACTAATACCACACTGCAAAAATACTTCTTTAGTAAAACTACGGTACTGTTGACAGAAAAAGTACTCAGAAAAATACCCCATGTGTGTTGTATACTATTATATATTATATGAATGGAATACTATTAATGTAAAAATATAAAAATACTAAATTATGACTATATAATTAATAACATATAAGCAGCATTTAGTGTTTAATTTTAACTACTTCATATTGTTTTAATTCATTAGTATTTCTTATATTTTATATGTGAAATCTTAATTTGTAAAGTAACTGATAACTGTAGCTCTAAAATAAACATACTGGCAAAAAAGATGCAGTAAAGTAGAAGTATGAGGTATCATGAAATGGAAAAGTGAAGTACCAGTACCTCAGATTTGTACTTAAGTGCAGTACTTGAGTAAATGTACTTGTTACTTCAACTTTCTGTAACTTAAGAAACTGAATCCATAAAGTTCATGACAGAAAACGTGCTGCTGAAGTTCTGAGGAAGTCCATGTTCACACGGCTGTGAGGGATTGTTGTTGTTTTCAGCATGATGCAACGCTGAGGTGACTCCAGTGGGCCGTCCACGGAGGCCCTCAGCTGGTCTAACGGGTCCTTAGTGAGGCGCCTCCAGGCCCCGGGGACCGGTCCGACTGCAGCCGACGGATAATGATGACCCAGAGGTCACGGCGCTCGACCTCAGGGGACAAACTGAGCCACCGTGTACTACTAACACACCGTTACTGAGATGAAGTAATTAAGTCAGAGGTGGTCAACAGGTCATTACCTCTATTGTCCTCCGAGAGCAATTAAACACATTATCACAACTCCAGCCTGATAACACTTTAACAACAGCAATATAATATAATATAAAACAGAATATAATATTATAAATATAATAAAACAGAATATAATATTATATTATATTATATTATGTAATAAAACATAATATAATATTATATAATATAATATAATATAAAACATAATATAATATTATATAATATAATATAATAAAACAGAATATAATATTATATTATATTATATTATGTAATAAAACATAATATAATATAAAACATAATATAATATAATATAAAACATAATATAATATTATATAATATAATATAATAAAACAGAATATAATATAATATTATATTATATTATGTAATAAAACATAATATAATATTATATAATATAATATAAAACAGAATATAATATTATATAATATAATATAATAAAACAGAATATAATATAATATTATATTATATTATGTAATAAAACATAATATAATATAAAACATAATAAATCCTAATATAATATATCAGACTCTTTAACGCGATAAAAAACAAATTGGTAGGTTTAGTTAAGTTAAATGTAATATGTAATCGTTAATGTTCAGTTAACTGTTAAATGTAAGTGTTAATGTTCAGTTAACTGTTGAGTTAAGTTAAGGGAAACATTCCTCCCCTAACCAGTCAGTCCTGTCCGGTTCATAGACTCCTCTACATAATGTCAGTTTATTAATAATCTGCTGTTATGAGTGATGTTCAGGAGAATAAATGCTGATCAATAAGGGCCCCGTGAGTTTCCTGTGGTGATAAAATAGAGGTTTCTGCTGGCAGTTATTGTTTGGCCCCTGTGGCTAATGGCCCAGTCCTGATGTGGAGCGTCACAGAGTGAAGCGTAAAGCGAGTGATGAAGCGTAAAGCGAGTGATGAAGCGTAAAGCGAGTGATGAAGCGTACAGCGTAAAGCGAGTGATGAAGCGTAAAGCGAGTGATGAAGCGTAAAGCAAGTGATGAAGCGTAAAGCGAGTGATGAAGCGTAAAGCGTAAAGCGAGTGATGAAGCGTAAAGCGTAAAGCGAGTGATGAAGCGTAAAGCGTAAAGCGAGTGATGAAGCGTAAAGCGAGTGATGAAGCGTACAGCGTAAAGCGAGTGATGAAGCGTAAAGCGAGTGATGAAGCGTAAAGCGAGTGATGAAGCGTAAAGCGAGTGATGAAGCGTAAAGCAAGTGATGAAGCGTAAAGCGAGTGATGAAGCGTAAAGCGAGTGATGAAGCGTAAAGCGAGTGATGAAGCGTAAAGCAAGTGATGAAGCGTAAAGCGAGTGATGAAGCGTAAAGCGTAAAGCGAGTGATGAAGCGTAAAGCGAGTGATGAAGCGTAAAGCGTAAAGCGAGTGATGAAGCGTAAAGCGAGTGATGAAGCGTACAGCGTAAAGCGAGTGATGAAGCGTAAAGCGAGTGATGAAGCGTAAAGCGAGTGATGAAGCGTAAAGCAAGTGATGAAGCGTAAAGCGAGTGATGAAGCGTACAGCGTAAAGCGAGTGATGAAGCGTAAAGCGAGTGATGAAGCGTAAAGCGAGTGATGAAGCGTAAAGCGTAAAGCGAGTGATGAAGCGTAAAGCGAGTGATGAAGCGTAAAGCGAGTGATGAAGCGCAAAGCGAGTGATGAAGCGTAAAGCGAGTGATGAAGCGTAAAGCGAGTGATGAAGCGTAAAGCGTAAAGCGAGTGATGAAGCGTAAAGCGTAAAGCGAGTGATGAAGCGTAAAGCATAAAGCGAGTGATGAAGCGTAAAGCGAGTGATGAAGCGTACAGCGAGTGATGAAGCGCAAAGCGAGTGATGAAGCGTAAAGCGAGTGATGAAGCGTAAAGCGTAAAGTGAGTGATGAAGCGTAAAGCATAAAGCGAGTGATGAAGCGCAAAGCGAGTGATGAAGTGTAAAGCGAGTGATGAAGCGTAAAGCGAGTGATGAAGCGTAAAGCGAGTGATGAAGCGTAAAGCATAAAGCGAGTGATGAAGCGTAAAGCGAGTGATGAAGCGTACAGCGTAAAGCGAGTGATGAAGCGTAAAGCGAGTGATGAAGCGTAAAGCGAGTGATGAAGCGTACAGCGTAAAGCGAGTGATGAAGCGTAAAGCGAGTGATGAAGCGTACAGCGTAAAGCGAGTGATGAAGCGTAAAGCGAGTGATGAAGCGTACAGCGTAAAGCGAGTGATGAAGCGTAAAGCGAGTGATGAAGCGTACAGCGTAAAGCGAGTGATGAAGCGTAAAGCGAGTGATGAAGCGTAAAGCGAGTGATGGAGCGTACAGCGTAAAGCGAGTGATGAAGCGTAAAGCGAGTGATGAAGCGTACAGCGTAAAGCGAGTGATGAAGCGTAAAGCGAGTGATGACGCGTACAGCGTAAAGCGAGTGATGAAGCGTAAAGCGAGTGATGAAGCGTAAAGCGAGTGATGACGCGTACAGCGTAAAGCGAGTGATGAAGCGTAAAGCGAGTGATGAAGCGTAAAGCGAGTGATGAAGCGTAAAGCGAGTGGTGAAGCGTAAAGCGAGTGATGAAGCGTAAAGCGAGTGATGAAGCGTACAGCGAGTGATGAAGCGTAAAGCGAGTGATGAAGCGTAAAGCGAGTGATGAAGCGTACAGCGAGTGATGAAGCGTAAAGCGAGTGATGAAGCGTAAAGCGAGTGATGAAGCGGCGGTGATCCGACCGGCTGGCAGTGAGGATGTGCTGCTACATGAAGGTCATCGAGGCGTGGTGAGGTACAGAAGAAGAAGAAGATATTCACAGGAAGCGAGTGGTGGCCTGACTCAGCACCTGAACCCGTTTACCCTTCAGGACTACTACAATAAATCACATACTCTACTCACTATACATTCAATACATGACAGCCACATGGTCGTCACCAGCTAGGCCACAGAATCACCCATCAATAAATCACATTTATTTTGTCTGTGATTCACTCTCACAATAGTTTTTAAAGCTGCAGTGGATAAAAACGGATTCAGTTAAAGTTATTTGTATAAAACGGTCAGTACATCCTGAACAAAATCATGTGACTCAGTGTCCTCCGGTGCTCCTCATGGCATCAACAAGAGTTCACAAACCGGAGGAAAACAACCAATCAGAGCTGATCTGGAGTCTGCCGTCTCTGATCAGCTGTCAATCACTCTGAACTCTGATCAGATATCAATCAATATTCTGTTACTCTTTGTGACCAACAAGCTCCGCCCACCAGCCAGAGCACAGCCAATAGGATCTCTCTCTCTCTCTCTCTCTCTCTCTCTCTCTCTCTCTCTCTCTCTCTCTCTCTCTCTCTCTCTCTCTCTCTCTCTCTCTCTCTCTCTCTCTCTCTCTCTCTCTCTCTCTCTCTCACCTGAAGCTTTACGTTATTCTCGCAAATCTCATGAAAAGATCAATATTCATATTCAGCAGAACCACCTGGTTGTTACCACACATGGAAATATTTCAAAACCACAAATACACAATATAGTTTCAGTTATGTGTGGCTCAGAGAATAGAGCAGGTCACCCACTAATCAGAAGGTCGGGGGTTCGATCCCCGGCTGCTCCAGTCACATGTCAAAGTGTCCTTGAGCAAGACACTTAACCCCTTATTGCTCTCAAAGTCTGAGCCATTGGTAGATAGATAGACAGATAGATAGATAGATAGACAGATAGACAGAGAGATAGATAGATAGACAGATAGATAGATAGATAGATAGATAGATAGACAGACAGATAGATAGATAGATAGATAGATAGATAGATAGATAGATAGATAGATAGATAGATAGATAGATAGATAGATAGATAGATAGATAGATAGATAATCGATAGATAGACAGATAGAAGAAAAACAGATAGATAGATAGATAGATAGATAGATAGATAGATAGACAGATAGATAGATAGATAGACAGATAGATAGACAGATAGATAGATAGACAGACAGATAGATAGATAGATAGATAGATAGATAGATAGATAGATAGATAGAAGAAGAGAGATAGATAGACAGATAGATAGATAGATAGACAGACAGATAGATAGATAGACAGAGAGATAGATAGATAGATAGACAGATAGATAGATAGACAGGTAGACAGATAGATAGATAGATAGATAGATAGATAGATAGATAGATAGATAGATAGATAGATAGATAGATAGATAGACAGGTAGACAGATAGATAGATAGATAGATAGATAGATAGATAGATAGATAGATAGACAGATAGATAGATAGATAGATAGATAGATAGACAGATAGACAGATAGATAGATAGATAGATAGATAGATAGATAGATAGATAGATAGATAGATAGATAGATAGATAGATAGATAGATAGATAGATAGATAGATAGAAGTAGATAGATAGATAGATAGATAGATAGATAGATAGATAGACAGATAGATAGATAGATAGATAGACCAGGTCAAAATAAACTAAAATCTCCAAGAGAAGTGAAGACGCCTGAATCATATCACCAACTATCACAGATATGTTTTCAGTGACAGGAACAACCAGAAGTCTGGCAAGGCATCATGGGACTAGAGATAACGTGGCGGGATGCAGGCTGAGAGTCAGCCGTGGTGAGTGGGGGGGTACCTGTGTCTCTGCGGAGCAGCCAGTAAAGGGAAGCTTCACCATCAGCCAGCCTCCAGAAACACCAACAGAGCTGTGACACCCGCCAGGCAGCGACAGCAGCCGCCACCCGTCTGAGGACAAAGACGCAGAGCAGCATTAGTCTTCCGACAACCGCCGTCGCTCCTTTTTCTACAAGGACAAAAACACTGGAAGAGGTGGACAAATCAAACGCACCTTCCAGACGCAGATCTGAGTATCTGATGAGTGAAAAGCGCAGAGAAAGAGTTCCCTCACTGCAGCGATACTGTGGCTGGTTGAAATCTGACGGCTCTGGACTCTTCACACCCCCTGAAATACAGAAAACACATCCAATCAAAGGAGATTAACTTCATTCAAGACCAGTACCGCCCTCATGTCTGTACGCTACATATCAAGCCACAGCAGAAGACAGTTAGCTTAGCACAAAGACACAAACAGCCAACCAGGCTTTGTCCAAAGGTAAGAAACTACCTGCTGGCTCCTCCAGAGCTCACCGAGTCCGACGCTTCTCTAGTTTAACCCCTGCAGAAACTACAGCGTAAAAACGGTGGTCACGGCGTAATATTTCCTGGTAGTGACTAATAAATTCCTCTGTGGTTGCGGGGTTGTCTCCTCCCAATGTCCTGCCTTTGTGCTAAGCTAAGTCAGCTCCAATATTACGTGTTCAGACCACAGGCTGTACATGAGAAGAGGACATAGTCAGTCTTGGTTTTTGGCTGTCGCCATCTTGGTTCTATGGGACAAGAAGTGACCCAAGAGGGTGGAGCCAAGGCCAGAGTTCAGCATTTTGGCTATCACTGTCTTGGTTTTCAGCCATCACCATCTTGTTTTTTTGTTTGCCATCTTCATATTTGGCTGTCGCCACCTTGGTTTTTTGAAACCAGAAATGACATGATGGGGTGGAGGCACAACCAAATGTTGAAAAAAACATTTTTAAATGACCAAAACATTAAAATTAACCGTCTATGAACAGAAAACACTGAAAGGGTTAAAGGTCTAAGACGAAAACACAGACAACTCCCAAACAGGCAACACTGTGGTAGCAACCTGTCAATCACCAGGTAGCCCCGCCCCTCCCCTGCTTTCTGGTCTATCTGACTCTAAATGGACCATAATCTACTAAATGAACATCCTGCTGGACTGAAGAAGACTGAAACTAGAGACTGAGACCAGAAACTGATGTTTACAGTGTTTACTGAGGTAATCAATCAGAGGAGGATCATTTCCTATAGACTCTATAGATCCAGAGGAGTCGCCCCCTGCTGGCTGTAGACAGGATGACGGTTTAATGATCTTCAACATTGACTTCACTTCTCAGACCTGGAGACAGACCACTGAGTAATACACATTGCACCTTTAAAGAAGTACTGCAAACTGCTGTAAACTTACTGATATGACAGTACTCCGATGAAACACATCAATGCTAGTGTTAATTTTGACATTTATTACCAAATTGATGAAGACATCTGCATTTCATGGGTTGAAAGTGGCTCAACGAGCCCTGAAGTGTGGAAGGTCAATGCTGAGCGTTGACTTGCTCACCGATCCGTCATGAAATAAAGTTACTGCCATCTCGAGGTCCGATAACTGCCTCACACGTCCACGCTGGCTAATTCAGTCGTTTCACACTTTCTGCAGAGCCAACACGTGGAGGATGGACCTGCCAAAGTCAGAAATAAACAACTCCATACATAAAAATAAACAGTCATTAAACACAGCAAATATATCTAAAATAAATGTAGCCAATGATTAATAGATACAGCGGGACATAAATACTTTTTTTCTGTTTTAATTTGCTTCTTTATTTATTTATCTATGTATAAATTCCCTTACTTATTTACTCTTGTTTCATATTCCTTTTAATGTATTTTTTATTTGTTTGCATATATATTTATAAATCCATTTTAAAAAATAAATATAAAATAAATTACAAAAATAATCACATGAATAACTTGAGAATAAATTTATTCTGAATTTATAAATTCAGTTACAATTTAAGTTGGTGTTAATCATAATCAGTACTTTGGTTTTTACATACTTCATGAACTCATAATGGTTCACACAGATATTTATATTTACTATTCCTTTTCTCTCCTGCTGTGACAGCTGATCAATAAAGTTCATCTCATCTTATCTATAAACATAAAAACCACGATAGATTTACTATGGTCAGACTACAACAACTACTACTACTACTACTACTACTACTACTACTACTACATCCTGGTCTCATCTGAAACTAGAGAACCTGATGGATCCATCAGTACCAACCAGGTCAGACTACTACTACTACTACTACTACTACTACTACTACTACTACTACATCCTGGTCTCATCTGAAACTAGAGAACCTGATGGATCCATCAGTACCAACCAGGTCAGACTACTACTACTACTACTACTACATACTGGTCTCATCTGAAACTAGAGAACCTGATGGATCCATCAGTACCAACCAGGTCAGACTACTACTACTACTACTACTACTACTACTACTACTACTACATACTAGTCTCATCTGAAACTAGAGAACCTGATGGATCCATCAGTACCAACCAGGTCA
>CAMQGK010000040.1:485000-490000 GCA_947000775.1 Pterois miles | reverse complement strand
TATAAAATGTAACATAAATATTGTTCTTTATTTAGAAAAGTAATTCTCATTTTACTCCTGTTTAAATTTCCGTTTTATGTACATTTTATTTACTTTTTTTGTATTTAGATATTTTCAAATTTGTTTATTCCATTTTCATCTCACGCCTCATGTATTCTCCTAAATTTATTTATTTCTGTGTTCTTTAATTTACAAATTTCTGCCTCATTATGCAAATGAGATGACGCATGTTGAGTGATAGACTCATTTGTATAATGAGGCAGAAATGTAAAGAAAACAATTCAGACATAAGTAACATTACAGAGAAAGGGTGGAAAATATTAATTGTTTTTATTTTTGCATTTTTCATTTTTGAATGTGTGTATTTATTTATGCATGATTTTTGCCTTTCAGAAATGTGTAGAGAGGATACATAAATGAATAACTTCGAGGACAAAGGATGAAATGCAAAGGAAAAATTGTGCAGAAATGAATCAAGTAGCTGTAGGAATACATGCGTTTAAAAATAAATGCATAAATCAATAAAATGGTAAATAAGGGAATTAATACAAAGACAAATAAGGAAATTAAATCGAAATATCAATTTGTCACATTTTATCAATTACTTAATGGCTTCATTTATTTTTTTTGCTACATTTCGTAGCTTCATTAATTCACTTATTTTTAATTTTTGGCAGGTTGGGCCTTCCATAGTTACCCTTGTGACTGCGGTGACGTTTATTCAGACATGAAGCTAACCTCACGTTAAAGTGATTCAAACCACCGTTATCAGCCAGTAACCTGACCACAACACACATCTCTCTGGGAGGGAGTGCAAACTGAAATGCCTCCTAATGAATGACTACTGTGCGTATCCCCAGACCGGACCTGGAAGCCGCCTCCGCCCATTGAAACTGCATTTCTTCGACCATCTCCGGCGGGAGAACGTGAGCGGCGTGGCGGTCTGTGAGAAACCAGTAACGCCACCACTGGTGACCTGCAGAACGACACGGGTCACTGTGGAGCTGCCTCGGGAAGCGATACTGAGGAAGGTGAAAGAGTTCGGTAAGCACCAGGTGGAGTTTAATCCACCTTTAATGCCCGTCAGCCCCGATACCTTATACTGCATACAATACGTTATACCTCAGTAAATAGTAGGTAGCAGTAAATATTTAATCACATTTTCTTTGAAATGTACCTTAAAGGGAGATCTGTCAAGTATTTAATACCACGGCTGTCAAAGTTGATGCATTTATGCAAGTTCATTTTACCGCCACTGATTTCCTTAGCTCAGCTCAGTTTTAAAGTTACTACTACTACTACTACTACTGATACTACTACTACTATACTGGTCTCAACTGAAACTAGAGAAGATGATGGAGCCGTCAGGTTCTCTAGTTTCAGATGAGACCAGGAGCTTTAGAACCGAGCTGCTACATACAGTAAAGCTATAACGGCTGGTGGAGATAACGGGATCCTGACTAGTCCAGCATCCACTCTATCAGAAGCATCACCATGCTGAGTGGAGTCTCAGAGGAGCTGTTGGGTCAAAACTCTCTGATATTGATCTCAAACACATTTTGATTTAGATGAAGTGTTAAATTGAGTCACAATTATGAACTAATGACAGATTTTCCTTTTTTGGCAGGTTTTTCTACTAATGAGGGATTCTCGGTGGGACAGCGGAGGACCTCCAGTGGTTTGTTTGTGGAGATATCAAAGTTACCAGATAAGGTAAGTCGGTAAAACTCATTGTTAAACATCAGCGTTAAATATTTTAGTGTGAAATCTAACACTGAAGACTGTTGACAGGATTCTGGGTTTGAACTGGTTTACGTCGACTCTACTGGGAAACTGTGCACGACGCTGGCAGCTTGTTACCCTACGCTGCCAAAAGTTGGGAGGCATCATGTCAGGAGGTCTGTGAAGGAACCAGATGTGTTTGAACTCTGGGACTTCCATGATATTCCTGTTGAACCATACAATCCACAATCCACACAGGCGGCCGTTGGCTCAGCAACTCGTCGGCCCACAGAGGCCACAGTGGAGGCGGTTCATGGGCCAATAATTTATGAGTTGTGGGGATTTGGAGAGATTCCTAAGGGGCCATATACTGGAGTAGACTGGATTAGAAGTTCTACAACTCCTGGAACACAACCACGCCCCCCATCCACCACGACGAGCAGGCCATCACCTTCAACCACAAAGCCCAGACGCCCACCCTCCACCACAACAGCCACCAGCTCAACCACCACCACCTTAATGTCCACAGGCTCCAAGTCCACTGCCTCAACAACCACCACAGTCACGTCCATGGGCTCCACAGCCTTGATGTACACTGCCTCGACGGCCTCGGCGGGCTCCACGGCCTCGGCGGGCTCCATGGGCTCCACGGCCTCCGACGTCCTCCACGGGCTCCACGGCCTCGACGTCCTCCACGGGCTCCACGGCCTCGACGTCCTCCACGGCCTCCACGGGCTCCACGTCCTCCACGGGCTCCACGGCCTCGACGTCCTCCACGGGCTCCACGGCCTCGACGTCCTCCACGGCCTCCACGGCCTCGACGTCCTCCACGGCCTCCACGGCCTTGACGTCCTCCACTGCCTCGACGGGCTCCACGTTCTCCACTGCCTTTACATCCTTATCGGGCTCCACGGCCTCGACATCCTCCACAGCCACGGGCTCCACGTTCTCAACGGGCTCCACAGCGTCGACGGCCTCAACAGGCCCCACGGCCTCAACGTCCTCCACGGCCTCGACGGGCTCCACGGCCACCACCAGAGCCTGTTCCTCCACCACTACGACTGCCAGTTTGACTATAACAGGTGCCAGTTCAACCACCGTAACCTCATCCACCACAACGGCTGCCGGCTCCACCACCACGAAAGCCTTAATGACCACAACGGCCACCGGTTCGTCCACCACCACCGGAGCCTCGTCGACCACCACAACGGCAGATGGTTCAACCACCACCACCAGAGCCTCGTCGACCACCACAACGGCCGGCGGTTCATCCACCACCACCGGAGCCCCATCGTCGTCGACCACCATCAGAGCCCCGTCGTCGACCACGACCACCATCGGAGCCCCGTCGTCGACCACGACCACCACGACTGGAGCCCCGTCGTCGACCACCACCACCACCGGAGCCCCGTCGTCGACCACCACCACCACCGGGGCCCCGTCGTCGACCACCACCACCGGAGCCCCGTCATCGACCACCACCACCACCGGGGCCCCGTCGTCGACCACCACCGGAGCCCCGTCGTCGACCACCACCACCACCGGGGCCCCGTCATCGACCACCACCACTGGAGCCCCGTCGTCGACCACCACCACCACCGGGGCCCCGTCGTCGACCACCACCACTGGAGCCCCGTCGTCGACCACCACCACCACCGGGGCCCCGTCGTCGACCACCACCACCGGGGCCCCGTCGTCGACCACCACCACCGGGGCCCCGTCGTCGACTACCACCACCGGAGCCCCGTCGTCGACCACCACCACCACCAGGGCCCTGTCGTCGACCACCACGACTGGAGCCCCGTCGTCGACCACCACCACCACTGGAGCCCCGTCGTCGACCACCACCACCACCTGGGCCCCGTCGTCGACCACCACCACCGGGGCCCCATCGTCGACTACCACCACCACCAGGGCCCTGTCGTCGACCACCACGACTGGAGCCCCGTCGTCGACCACCACCACCACTGGAGCCCCGTCGTCGACCACCACCAGGGCCCCGTCGTCGACCACCACAACTGGAGCCCCGTCGTCGACCACCACCACCACTGGAGCCCCGTCGTCGACCACCACCACCGGGGCCCCGTCGTCGACCACAACCACCGGGGCCCCGTCGTCGACCACAACCACCGGGGCCCCGTCGTCGACCACCACCACCGGGGCCCCGTCGTCGACCACCACCACCGGGGCCCCGTCGTCAACCACCACGGTCAATTGAGAGTATGCAGCTGAAGAATAGAAGACTTTTATTGTGAAATGTATAAAAAAGAATTAAAAAATGATTGAATGCATAATAAATTATTTTAATTAACTGAGACCACTTCTACATTTTTTTCCTACATGTATTACTTGAAGTAAAAACCCGTAGAAACTGGTAGACGAACGGCAGCAGAGCATGAAGCTTCTAGTTTTAGGTTTAGGCCAAACCTCGCTGTCATTATGTCCAAATAACTTCATTCTTGGCACATCAGACCACAAAACTATCCCTCAGTCTTGACTTTTCTGTTCTCTAACAAATCGTCAAAAGTTTGTGATCCCTTTTTTCCCTCCCTCTCTTTTTCTATGGTGTTCCTCAAGTTCTTGGTATCTTAATGTGGTATTTTGGAGGGTTATTGATTTTTATCAATTCTCCAGTGGTAAAGAAAAAAAAAAAAAGCTTCAATTTACCACCAAATCTGTGTAACCCAAAATTGTGGCAACAGCTTATGAGACATAATAGAGTCTGAGGGTGTGTGTATACACTCCTGATCAAAATCTTAAGACCAGTTAAAAAATTGCAAGAATTTACGTTTTGCACTGTTGTATCTTAAGAAGGTTCTAAGTAGAGTTTCAAAATGCAAAAAGAAGAAATGAGAGCAAGAGACTAAATGTTTTGAGCAGGCAATTTATTGAAAAGAACAATTTAACTGAAATAGGCTGTTCATCAGCTGATCAAAAGTTTAAGACCATAGCTCAAAAAAACCCCTAAAACAGAAATTAAAGTCTCAAAAACAGACTCAGTAATGAGCAGCTCCACCATTATTGTTGATCACTTCAAAAATTGGTGTTGACATGCTTGATGCGAGTGTTTCCAAAAGGCTTGTAGGAATGTTGCTCCAAGTGGTGAAGATGGCTTCACGAAGGGCATCCACTGTCTGGAACTGATGTCCATTTTTGTAAACTTCCCTTGCCATCCATCCCCAAATGTTCTCAATTGGATTTAGATCAGGGGAACATGCAGGATGATCCAAAAGAGTGATGTTATTCTCCTGAAAAAACTCCTTTGTCAGACGGGCATT
>CAMQGK010000040.1:402500-482500 GCA_947000775.1 Pterois miles | reverse complement strand
CAGATTACATGCATCGCAAAACGTGCATCACTCACACAAACACAAGCTAAGTAAATACAGAAATAGAAAAATATACATAAAACATTCACTTTAAACTACATAAAAGAAATTTTAAAAATATCGTAAAATAGAATTAAAGACGTGTCTCTTCTTCATGTGTCCTGTTCCTAATTCAGTTATAGCGGTGCTTATTTTATCTTTATAAACTAAAATAAAAATAAACTGTTTTACATGATACACACTTTTTACCTTCATTACTAAATAATTTAGTAAAGACTTTAGTAGAGATTTAAATCTGAAGGACTTTTTAGCCGTTACATTTTAATTCAGATGTATTTTATTGTATTTTTCATATTTTTATTGTTATTCTCCAGTTATGTTTCTTGATTTTTGCAGCAGTTTTAGCCTACTGTGTTAAGAAGAAGAAGAAGATAGTCCTTTATTAGTCCCACGAGGGGAAATTCAACTTTAATGCTCTGCACAATACACCAAATTCCTTGTATGAAAAAACCTACTCATAAATATAATAAACTTATGTCACCCGTCCGCTGCTGTATACAGACCTGACTTCACTGTGCAATAATTCAACCGTGTAATACTGTCATTAATACTGCATTTCTACTTTACATTCAATAAATATTCTTATTTATACCAGTCTGGCTTTTATATTTAACATACTTTATAGATCCCACTTCTCAGCATTTTGTATTTATTTGCACTGTAGTTATTTGCTCTATATTGCATGTCTTAATGCAATATTTGTACATAGTTCTGATATCCTCTTTTTCTTATTTTTTCTTACATTATGTTCTTGTTTATTCGAGCACTGATTTTGATTCTAAAACCAGATTTTATTCTGATTTTAAAATTGAATCCACTGTGATTCACAGTGAAACCATTACTGTGAACATTACCGCGGGGTGGACCGTGACGGGCTTTTATGTTTGATTCACACGGTCTCCCGGGCTCTCATTGTTGCATAGACAGAAACCAAAAGTGATTGTCAGAAGTGGGATTCGAACCCACGCCTCCATTCGGAGACCAGAAGTCCCGCGTTCAGGAAGGTTTCAGTCACCTTGAGTCTGGCGCCTTAGACCGCTCGGCCATCCTGACAACTGTGCTGCAGCGGCCGCTAGAAGGCTGTTTGACTACTGCTCAGGACCGGGCACAGCTGTACCTCTGCTGCTGCTGTTGTTTCTCAGGGCGGTAATAAGCATTATAACGCTTCATGAGCTACCGTGAGTTAGCGCCGATCAGTGTGAGATCACCGCAAGGAAGTTTTTATTTAGTGAAAACGATCAAGTTGTTCGAAATGCACATGAAGCACTTAACCGAGTTGGTTTAATGTGAATGGACTTCCACTCCAGTCAACAACTACATGCCAAACAAATGTAAGCATTTAAACGAAAGAAGAAACTCCGTTTAACTTGCGTGGCAAGAGCGCCGCCATGTTGCAGTACTCCAGCCTGTTACATTAGGTTACGCAACATAACGTGAACAGGCGAAAGCTACGCTTCCGCCATTTTGGACTGAAAGCGACTCCCAGGCACTAATGAAAACGTTCACCTATTAAGTACCCCACAAAAGTAAGACAAAATTACTTCTGTTATATTGTCATATTCTACCGAAATGACCTGTGATGGAAAAGGCAGGCATGCAGCGGCTACATCTGAGTTTCATCTGTTTGCTTTCACGCTCTTTGGATACACCTAACTTTCCGTTAGCTTCCGCTAGCTAACTCCCGGCTTGAAATTAGCATACATCTCTTTGCTTTTACAGTATTTGTTTACATGTAACCTTTAGCTTCTGCCAGCTAACTTCCGGCTCGACATTAGCATACTTCTCTCTGCTTTTACACTCTTTGGGTAGATGTAATTTACCGCTAGCTTAAGCTAGCTAACTTCCGGCTCGACATTAGCATACTTCTCTCTGCTTTTACACTCTTTGGGTAGATGTAATTTACCGCTAGCTTAAGCTAGCTAACTTCCGGCTCGACATTAGCATACTTCTCTCTGCTTTTACACTCTTTGGGTAGATGTAATTTACCCCTAGCTTAAGCTAGCTAACTTCCGGCTCGACATTAACATACCAAAACTACCTTCACAGAGTAAAACTTTTTGTCACCAAATCATTCACAATTGTTAGAGATATTAATGGCCCGGTGTTACCTGTGTTTTCCTCCGTTTTCCACTCATGAAGCCTCAGTTATAATCCCAACCCGACGCCCACACGGACACCGCCTCGGGGTGCTGCGGTCAGCGGCAACACAGGGCGGTGTGAGCGGGGGAGCCCCGGTAGATGCACCACTGCTGTCAACACATCCTCCGCTCTCCTGTCTGTCCCTCTAAACCGCCATATAGCCTCAGAACCATGTCTGTAGTGTCACTCCAAGATGGCTGAGCTAAATAGCGGTAGAAATTATTATAACAATTATTACGTTTACGAACACTCCCTACAATTATTATATTTACGCATGATCATATTAATTATGTCAGAAATAGGTGAGTTTAAATTAACCATATAAAATATGAGAAATGTCAAACGTTGGAAATACTAACTTCTTAATTGCGAAATCTGATCTGAGATCTGTAAAATCTCTCGCGATAATTGATACAATACGACATATCACTCGTTTAACATCTCGCGAGAGTTCCCCAAAACACGGGTTCCCGTTTAGACAATACCTAACCGCAGTGACAATGAAAGAGCAACGAGCCAAAAGTAGTTGTCAGAAGTGGGATTCGAACCCACGCCTCCATCTGGAGACCAGAAGTCCCGTTTCACAGGAAGGAGATACCTTGAGTCTGGCGCCTTAGACCACTCGGCCATCCTGACAATGTCGCAATCTCATCGGAAATACACAGTAAAGTATCTGCAGTATATAATCATAACTCCTGACTTGTGTGTATTTCTTTCTTTAGTTTCGCTAATCTCAAAGGATGGCCTGCTGTATCGCTGTTTATTCTGGAATTTACCCGAGTACCCCATTTACTGACGAATCTAATCTAACTAGCATAAATCCCGCCAGGAACACCATGATAAATACTAAATAAATAACGATAAAGACGAATGTGGTATACCAACTTATTACAATAAGCAAAACATACTAGAATACATGAATAGATAACTAAATAAAGCTCAATGAAAGACCAGACAAAAAAAGTGAAATATAAAAAATAATAAGTCAAATGAATAAATAAAGTTCAGTTAAAAGCCAGACTAAAAAGGTAAAATACATTAAATCAATCATAATTCATTACTTAATGAATGCCAGGCTAAAAACGTGGGTTTTGAGTTTGTTTTGAAAAATATCAACAACGTTGTAGATGTATATCATCCCCTGGCATTTTATTTTTTAAAACGTATTGCTTAATTTTACTTACGGTATATGTTTTCTGTATTCAGTTTTCTCAATAATAAAGAACTTATTTTAAAAGAAAATGTCCATTTGTCCGTGTTGCCTGTAGCGCGCGTGGAGCTCCACTAGGGGCGCTACAGAGCCGCTTACAGCGTACTTCCGGTGGTGAAACACGTGACTCCCCGCCCACCACTCCACAGCCGCTCCAGTCGGTGTTATGAAACTCCACTGTGGACGGAACCACAGCTCTGCTCGAACCTTTAACAGATCAACTGAGACCCAGCCGTGTTTCATTTAACAACAATTTAACAATAATAATAATAATAATAATAATAATGTCGATTTACAGGAACGCGGTTTGGTTGGTGAAAGGACTCCAGGAGTACACGAGGTGAGTCCACGGACACCTTTCAGAGTAAAGACACGTTATTCTGGTCTGTACTAGCTCTAATGGGCTGGTTTCACTAATCCTCCTTATTACAGCTAATTACAGCTAATAATAACCCAGAGTAGGCCTTCACATATAGTACACATGTAGTATCAGTAGTCACTGTTACTGTTCAACCAGCAGCGGTTACACAATACTACACAGGATACCTGGAAAATGTCACAATCAGTGGTGGAGTACTTAAAGTAGTATTACCACAGGGCAGAAATACTCTGTCATAAGTAAAAGTCCTGCATTCATATTCACACATAAGAGTAGTGCTGTCATTAAAATATATTTAAAGTACTAAAATTACTTATTATATAGAGTAATGAATACACTATTGTATTGTATATTATTTAATTGTATTTTAAGGACATATTTTACATTTACATATTCATTATTATTTATTCTATGATTTATTAGTTACTTCTGTATGACATTGTTCAGTCATTGTAGTGAGAGCACATCAGTTGACTAACGGTAGTCCTGTGAGCTACATCCGATGGTTGCGTGGTGTTACTGCTGCCGGTGTATTAAATGTTCCTGCTCTTATGAACAGGAGCGGATATGAAGCTGCAGCCAAGCATTTCTGTGCAGCAGACCTGGACGTGAACCTGAGTGGGAGGTCCTTCATCATAACTGGAGCCAACAGCGGGATCGGGAAAGCCACGGCGCAGGAAGTGGCCAACAGAGGTGAGTCGTGTTTGGATGAGCCAGAAGGTGAACTAGAGGAAGAGGTGATGCTGATCCGAGGCCATGTCTGAGTCTGCAGGAGGAACCGTCCACATGGTGTGTCGAAACAAAGAGCGAGCAGACGCAGCCAAAGAGGAAATCGTGGAAAAGAGTAAAAATCAGGTGAGACATCTGCAGCGTTCTGCCCTCGTGGGGTGGAGGACAGGGGGGTTTAGGGGTCCAGGGGGTCTGTAGGGGGTCCAGGGGGTCTTTACCGGGTCTGTAGGGGGTCCAGGGGGTCTCTAGGGGGTCCAGGGGGTCTTAACCGGGTCTGTAGGGGGTCAGGGGGTCTGTAGGGGGTCCAGGGGGTCTGTAGGGGGTCCAGGGGGTCTTTACCGGGTCTGTAGGGGGTCCAGGGGGTCTGTAGGGGGTCCAGGGGGTCTTTACCAGGTCTGTAGGGGGTCCAGGGGGTCTTTAGGGGGAGACAGCAGGTCAACAGTAGATGTCACATAGAAGAGGTGAACATCAAAGATGAAGATTAATTTGAGATGCAGCTCTGAGTGTCAAGTTGTTCTGGTCATATATCAGAAATAAAAATGAATCAATCAGAGTGAATAGTGGAAGTGTATCAGGGTTTCTAACATGATGATATCAGTATCTGATGTCCATCCTCAGGCTCTGTTATGTCTCATTAGTTGTTTTTGGGTTGATACCATTAGTTATGTTATGCTGATCGGAGTCCTTTAAAAAAAAGTCCTGAATCCAGATCATGATCTGGATCGCCACCAAAATGTAATAGATTATTGATGGGGCCTCCCCCCACTTCATTCAGATCCACTGAGAACTTTGAGAGTAATCCTGCTAACAGTCACACGGGCAGACAAACCAAGAATGTCGCTGCCTCTCACATCAGAAACCCACCCAGGTGCATGCTGGTCCTACCTGCCAGAAAACCACGGCTGCCCACAGTCTTACGCCATTCATCAACAAAAGAAAATAGAATACTAATTATGCAAAAATTAATAATATAATAGACAACAAAATAGTTAAACTAACAAATATCTAGTGAAAGAAAACACTAAAATGGAAGTAAACATCTAGAATAATAACTAGAAGAAGAAGAAGAAGATCTACCTTTATTAGTCCCACAGTGGGGAAATTCAATTTACACTCTGTTAAACTCATACATGGTACATGCACACAAACACACACACATGCAGTAATGGAGAGATGTCAGAGTGAGGGGGCTGCTCCTGACAAGCGCCCCGAGCAGTTGGGGGTTTGGTGCCTTGCTCAGGGGCACCTCGGCAGTGCCCAAGAGGTAAACTGGCACCTCTCCAGCTACCAGTTCACACTCAGTTTTTGGTCCATGTCGGGACTTGAACCAGTGACCCTCCGGTTCCCAAGCCAACTCCCTACAGACTGAGCTACTGCCGCCCTACTACTACTTATTATAAGTAAAACAAATAAATACTAAAAATAAATAAAAAGCTCCTATAATATTCTGTATATATGACACAGAACAAGTCAAACTTGTGTTTCCTGCTTCCTCCCAGAACGTCCACGTCCACGTGGTCGACATGTCCAGCGCCAGGCAGGTGTGGGAGTTCGCCCAGAGCTTCTCACAAAGCAATGCCGTCCACGTCCTGGTGTGTAGAGACAGTATGACACACACACACACACACACACACACACACACACACACACACAAGGTTGGTTAGGTCATGTGATCACCTGTTCACCAGATCAACAACGCCGGCTGTATGGTGAATCAGAGGGAGCTGACGGAGGACGGCCTGGAGAAGAACTTCGCTACCAATACACTCGGTAAGTGTTTTACTTCCAGTACCTGAGACCAGGTCCTGAGTCCACAACAGTCCTGCTCTGGATACTGAACATAATCCACAAAAAACTCTCAGAATAAAGTGACTCAGTGTATTAAATGAGTCTTTTTTATTAAATCTTAAATGACGAGAACTCGTCAACATAAATCAGGTGACAGCAAAGCTAAATATCTCCAAACTGTCATGTCCATCTTCAAAGGGGTCCGTTGACCTCTGACCTCCAGATGTGTGGATGTAAATGGGTTCTCTGGGTCCCCACCAGTCTCCCCTTTACAGACATGCCCACTTTCTGATAGTCCCAGTCAGTCTGGATCAAGTCCTAGTCCAGTCAGCACTCTGACACACTGACAGCTGTTGTTGCCTGTTGGGCTGCAGTTTGTTCTGATTGGAGCAGATTGTTGATGCTAAAGTCAGAACCTGGGAGGGTTTCTGGACTATATCTGTTATTGATTAGTGTTGTTATTGATTTACTATAATAAATATATACATACATTTCCATAAAGCAGCATATTAGTCCACTAACATGTTGATCAGAGGACTAAATACTGGACTGATCTCCTGTTAACGTTCTGACAGATTCGCCAACTTTAAACGACTTAATTAACTTTAACAGTATTTGTTAGATATCTGCCCAGTGATTGCAGGTGTGTGACTCCCTTTGTATGAGTTTTCAAGGCTAAATGCCAACAAATGTGGATTGAAACTGAATTTTTCATTAGATAAAAACATATTGTGAATTATGGAAATGATCACATCCATCTTTTGTCAATAAATGTTGAGTTAACAACGATCTGAGTTATTGGAAATATTTGGATCACAGTGTCTGAAACAATCAAACGCAGCCACCGCTGGAATATAATCCAAAAAAACAGTATAAGATAAGATAAGATAAGATAAGATATTCCTTTATTGGTCCCACAGTGGGGAAATTCACACATTACAGCAGCAACGTGGATAGTGCAATAAAGACAAGAAGCATAGATTTAAAAACAGTATTAATACAATAAAATAAATAAATTAGTATATACATAATACTAATATAGTACTAATAGTAGTAAAATCCTGTGATTAATCACAAGTAAGTATTTGAACGGATTGGCAGCCCTGATAACAAACAAATAAAATGATGGAGTTGGGATCGCCAGCTGTGGCAGATGAACTTCCTGTATTTTCAGGTACGTACATCCTGACCACGGCGCTGATTCCGGCGCTGAAGAAGGCTGAAGACCCCAGAGTGGTGAGCTGACTTGAAACTGAAGAAAAGTTAAAGATGCTTTTACTACCACTGAGCGTGTGGCTCTGATGCTTCATTATAAATGAACATTCGGCGGCGTGCGTCTCCTCCAGGTCACCGTGTCATCCGGCGGCATGCTGACCCAGAAACTCAACGTGGACGACCTGCAGTTCGAGAAGGGGGCGTTCGACGGCACCATGGCGTACGCCCAGAACAAAGTAAACCGGGCTGCATCAGCACACCACCACACGACGGAGACGTTACTCAGTGTTTAATGGAGTGTTGTTGTGTTGACAGCGGCAGCAGGTGATCCTGACGGAGCGCTGGGCTTCTCAGCACCGAGACATCCACTTCTCCTGCATGCACCCCGGCTGGGCCGACACCCCGGGTACACCGACCACGCCATATCCGAGTACACATTAATAATACTAATATAATAATAAACTGTCTTCACTAACACGTTTGTGTCTCTGCAGCGGTGCAGACGTCCATGCCTTCGTTCCACGCCAAGATGAAGAACAAGCTGAGGACGGAGGCCATGGGCGCCGACACCACGGTGTGGCTCGCCGCCTCGGCCGCCGCCGTGAAGCAGCCGAGCGGACTCTTCTTCCAGGGTCAGAAAGTACTTGTGTTTTTCTGTTTTCACAACTTTTTCATCTGCGTTAAAGAGTCAAAGCGTAACTCCTGTGAGAGCAGGAGTCGGCTCGTTTTAGCCTCTTTTAGCTCCTAGTTTTGGTTTTACAGCATGTTGACCGTTCGGTCTCATCGTCAGCTGTTTGTCGAGAAAAACCTCTGATGAACTGAACAGTAACAGTCCTACTGCATGTTTAACCCTTATGTCCTCCTTAGGTTCATCTTATCTTATCTTATCTTATCTTAAATTCACCTCCCTCTGGACACCAGCTGTCTACTTCTCTAAAATAATACTGATGCAATCAGACCAGTTGTGTTGCTAATCTTTGACATATCCAAAACTCTGTTCACCACCAATGCCCCATCCCCCTACTATTTATTAGAAGGAAAATAACTCCATTTTTGTGTTTCTTTTATTGTGATAAATAATAATAATTCATATAATTAAACTGGCATTCAAAGGTTAAAACCCTGAAAATGATTGAATATCTGACCACAGGGGTGAAGTTGATGAAGGGATGCAAGCAAAAAGAAACAGAAAAAAATACTGATGTACGAGGATTTTATTGCAGATTTTGTGTCCAGAGGGAGAATCTGACACTGCATAGAAAATACTGACTTATCAATATCTGTCCTCCAGACCGTAAAGCGGTGGCGACTCACCTGCCGCTGGCGTCCTCCAGGTCTTCGCCGCAGGAGGAGGAGAAGCTGCTGGCGGCGCTGGAGGAGTTCGCCCTCAAGTTCAAACCGTGATCCGTCCGTCCAGAACCGACGCTCCTCCATCACTGCTGATGTTTACGGTCACCATGTCTTTAATGTACAGGACGCCTCTTTACATTGACGGGTGTTTATTACTCACGAAGGTTGATCAACATTACATTTTCTGTATTTATTATGTAAATACAATTACTGTCGACTTCACCCACAAATAGCCACCAGATACTCACCGTTACCTTGACTTAGTGAGTAAAACTCTGTTTTACCTCCAGGCTGAACGGAGAATCTGAAAACGTAGAAAAGTTGATGAATTAAGTAAAAACTAAAACTATATGAAAACATCTGATTACAAACTCACAGCTGGTGTAGAATAATCTGACTGATCCAATAGATGATCATCACAAACATCAGTACTGAAACGATTATTGAAGCGCTCCTTCACGAGGAGGGAGTGGGAGTTAAGTTAAGTTAAGTTTAGTTAAGTTTAGTGTTCCTTTAACTCTGCATTCATCCAGCCGACTGGGAGGCATATATAGATCGCAGTATAACTAATAATTCTTATTAATTTCAGGCTGCTTTGTTTGGTAATAGGTTGGTGGATTATTTCATTTCTAATAAATTGTATTTATTCATTTTTCGTTCTCGTCTCCATCCATGTGTGTCATAAGTTCATAAGTGATGTAAGTCTTTGATTTGACACAACCAGGGTCAGGTCTTATACCGTACAGGGTCAGGTCTTATAACATACAGGGTCAGGTCTTATACCGTACAGGGTCAGGTCTTATAACATACAGGGTCAGGTCTTATACCGTACAGGGTCAGGTCTTATACCGTACAGGGTCAGGTCTTATAATATACAGGGTCAGGTCTTATACCGTACAGGGTCAGGTCTTATAATATACAGGGTCAGGTCTTATACCATACAGGGTCAGGTCTTCTAACATACAGGGTCAGGTCTTATACCGTACAGGGTCAGGTCTTATAATATACAGGGTCAGGTCTTATAATATACAGGGTCAGGTCTTATAATATACAGGGTCAGGTCTTATACCGTACAGGGTCAGGTCTTATACCGTACAGGGTCAGGTCTTATAACATACAGGGTCAGGTCTTATACCGTACAGGGTCAGGTCTTATACCGTACAGGGTCAGGTCTTATAATATACAGGGTCAGGTCTTATAATATACAGGGTCAGGTCTTATACCGTACAGGGTCAGGTCTTATACCGTACAGGGTCAGGTCTTATAATATACAGGGTCAGGTCTTATAATATACAGGGTCAGGTCTTATAACATACAGGGTCAGGTCTTATACCGTACAGGGTCAGGTCTTATACCGTACAGGGTCAGGTCTTCTAACATACAGGGTCAGGTCTTATACCGTACAGGGTCAGGTCTTATAATATACAGGGTCAGGTCTTATAATATACAGGGTCAGGTCTTATAACGTACAGGATCAGGTCTTATAATATACAGGGTCAGGTCTTATAACATACAGGGTCAGGTCTTATAACATACAGGGTCAGGTCTTATAACATACAGGGTCAGGTCTTATAATATACAGGGTCAGGTCTTATAACATACAGGGTCAGGTCTTATAATATACAGGGTCAGGTCTTATAACATACAGGGTCAGGTCTTATAATATACAGGGTCAGGTCTTATATGCAGGTCTTATACCATACAGGGTCAGGTCTTATAATATACAGGGTCAGGTCTTATAACATACAGGGTCAGGTCTTATACCGTACAGGGTCAGGTCTTATAACATACAGGGTCAGGTTTTATAACATACAGGGTCAGGTCTTATAACATACAGGTTCAGGTCTTATACAGGATCAGGTCTTATAATATACAGGGTCAGATCTTATACAGGATCAGGTCTTATAATATACAGGGTCAGGTTTCAGGTCTAGGGCTGTCAGAGTTAACGTGATAACGTGTTGATGCAAATTCATTAACGCCAATAATTTAGATTAATTTACAGTGAAGATCCTGGTCTCATCTGAAACTAGAGACCCTGATGGATCCATCAGTACCAACCAGGTCAGACTACTACTACTACTCCTACTACTACTACTACTACATCCTGGTCTCATCTGAAACTAGAGAACCTGATGGATCCATCAGTACCAACCAGGTCAGACTACTACTACTACTACTACTACTACTACATCCTGGTCTCATCTGAAACTAGAGAACCTGATGGATCCATCAGTACCAACCAGGTCAGACTACTACTACTACTACTACTACTACTACTACTACTACTACTTTTTACAGCCTGGTCTCATCTGAAACTAGAGACCCTGATGGATCCATCAGTACCAACCAGGTCAGACTACTACTACTACTACTACTACTACTACTACATCCTGGTCTCATCTGAAACTAGAGAACCTGAAGATCTGAATGTGTGATTAATCGATAAATGATTAATTGATCGATGTGATCTGATAAAACAAGACAACAGACTGACAGTTTGTTGAGTAAATTAACTTCTTTTAATACGTCACATATTTCACATTAATTACACCAATGAAACAACAACATAAAATCGGACCACTGGCCTCAGACGCAGCACAAGTTTATCTAATAACTTTATATCTAATAACATGATCACAAGTATTCACTCTGCTATACAAGCTGTGTTTTTTTACTAGTATTAAAGACAGACGGCATTTTGCATTAATTTCAGAGGAGAGAGACAATTGATTAGCTGGACACCAACAGCTTGTTAGAAAGGACAAACAGGAAGGAGATCCAGGCCCCTCCAAAATAAAACACGTGAAATGCCCTGACAGAGTGGTCACTAGCCACTACGATAATACGATGTCTGTCCTCGCTGTTACTTGTTCTTTCCTGTTTGATTCCACAGATCATCTTTCTCAGCGTCTTGAACAGATAATCAAACCTAAAAACTAGAGCTGTTCCGATATCGATCCTGATACTGATATGGATACCGGTACCGATACCAGGACCGAGAATGTGTCCGATACTGCCCAAAATTCGGGATGAGGTATCGTGAGTATGCCAGTCAGTGCACTGATCCGACATCATAATTTATTAAATCAGATTTTAAAAACAATCGGCGTTTTACAGGAAATCAGTTCTTCTTCTCTGCTCCATATTCGCAGCCTTCACTATGCTGTCGACCTGGAGGTATCATGGCTGCCGCTGACCACGACTGTTTTAGAGCAGCGAAGAAGAGCTGCAGGTAGTTTGTCACGTAACGACAGCAAACAGCAACAGTACGGCGCTGTCGGACAGAGTAGCGGTAGTCAGAGTCAACACCAGCCATTACCGACGTACCGTTCACCAGCTCACAAACACATCTGTTTAATATCAATATCAATAATAACAACTATATAGTCTTTAATCACGCAGGTATCGGATCTATACTCGGTACCGGGCGATACCACGAGTTCAGGTATCAGGAATCGGCTTCGGGACGGAAAAAATAGTGTCAAATATCTTTTCTCAAAACTAAAAGTACAACATGCATCTGTACGACGGAGTATCAGCGCCACCCTGAGGGCGAACGTCTGAGATTTCAAGAAAAAAGTCATATTACAAAAACAGTCATAAATTTACAAGAAAAGTCCTAATATTATGAAGTCCGTGTGGTTCTTTAATAAACTCAGTTCCTGTCTCCTGATACTGATGATAATAATAATAACTGATGATAATGTGGAGCTGATGAGACAAGAGATGAAGTATTTGATTATTAGTGAAACCTGAACTTCACAAGATGCTCCACGTTCCTCATTTTAACAATTTCTCCTTGAAAATAATCCATAAAATACTTTATAATATTCTGACTTTATTCTCATAATAAAACTTTATTCTCATAATCTCAGATTTATTTATTTTCCCCTAATACTCCATCGTACATTTGAAACTGATATGTCAATAAAAAAAGAAGTGAAGATGATTTGTAGTGACGGACCTGAAGGTCTCAGGTGTCGGTACCTTCAGACTCAGCCAGACGAACCGTTAGCTGTCTTTAACATCAACTGATCTCTAAATATCAAACATCTTTGGAACATATTCAGCTGGATTTGAGCCTCAGAAGAACTCATCTGATCATTAAAGCACAAACTTGATCATCACAAACAAAAATAATCACATCTCCCGCTCACAGCAGCGATCTGCTCCTTGATTCCAGTGTACGGACGTATAAAGTAAATCAATAGTTTCCTTTCAGTCCTGATACGTGGGTGGACAAACATGCTGCCACTGATTAGCTCATTGATATGTGCGTTTGCATTAAGTAGAATAATAAATAATCTTATAAAACTGCCGACAGCAGAGAACAAACAGGGACCAGCAAGCAGCCTGATTAACGGTTAATTTACACGTTATAGGAAACTCACAGGTGAAGTCAGGATGCTTCAGTGGATTCAGACAAACACTGTGTGCTCTTACAGCATCATGACAAGAGTGAAATGAACCGATTTAAGCTGAGAGAGAAGAACTTGGAGGAAGTGTAAGACCACGTGTCCACATTTCCACCATTTTAACATGTTTGTGTCTGTAAAGTTTAAAACGAGGGTCTGAGCTACAGTATGTCCTGGTGCTGGGAGGTTTCACAGGTTGGCCTGATAACACTCAGTGGACGTGGCCTCCAGGGGAGATGGTCTGGCTCATAAAGGGACCGTATGTCAGCTTTAACCTATAGAAACGTTATTTAATCATTTGTTAGAGCTAACAGTGAGCAACCATAGCTCAAGTTTAGCTGGACATGGAGTCCGCTAAGACCCCAACACCACCTCCCTGACGTACACCAAAAGGTTAATGAAGCCATCTATGAAACAGGACTGTGACTGACGTCGGAGGATCAACATCAGCCAGACCTTCGGTTCACCGAGAAACCTTCGTCTGGTATTGGGAATCAAAACTGACTCCGAGGGTTAGGTTTAACATGACTGCCAATCATGTGAAATATGTGGTGATATTAACAGGGATATTGTGGTTTTAGCTGCTAATGTTGCTAACATTAATCAACATTCAGGCTGGCGTGTCGGTAGTGACACTGACTGTCGCTGACTTAACAGCCACAGGCGTCACTGCTAACAAGCTAGCATGCTAATCTATGGTGGTTGATGTGAGGTCCAACAGCCTGGAGTCTTCAATCCTTAGTGGTTGAAGTACCGTTGAACCAAGTCACGTTCCTGGTACTAAGAAGATGATTTCATTCCCTCTTGATCGTGATCACAAGAACACACAGTTTCGGTGATGTGAAGCATCGGAAACAGTTTCAGTCCAACCAAAACCCCCCAGAGACTGGACATACTGCATATATACAGTATATATACTGTATATAGAGAGTTTATGGTGCCACCATCAGCAAGAAGAGCAACAGAAGCTGCAGACAGACTGTAAATAGGCAAAACACATTGGTTGAAATACAACCTGGGAACCCACCGGCTATCGTCTGACGAAGATTTAGCTCTTTTTATCTGCTTTCATATGCAAATATCTGTTTATAGAGATTAGCCATAGATGTCATCTCTCAACTCCATTCACACATCTCAAGTTGGAAATCATACGTGAAATCATAGACTGTAAATAAGAAGTTGACAGAGTCACCGGGACCCAGTGGTTTGGTGAAGTTGTGAAGCCTCAAGTTTAGCATTTTGGCTGTAGCCATCTTGGTTTTGGGCTGTCGCCATCTTGGTTTTCGGCCTTCACAATCTTGGTTTTGGGCCGTTGCCATCTTGGTTTTGGGCTGTCACCATCTTGGTTTTGGGCTTTCACCATCTTGGTTTTGGGCCATCGCCATCTTGGTTTTGGGCCATCGCTATCTTGGTTTTCGGCCGTTGCCATCTTGGTTTTGGGCTGTCACCATCTTGGTTTTGGGCTGTCACCATCTTGGTTTTGGGCTGTCACCATCTTGGTTTTGGGCTGTCACCATCTTGGTTTTGGGCCGTCGCCATCTTGGTTTTCGGCCGTTACCATCTTGGTTTTGGGCTGTCACCATCTTGGTTTTGGGCTGTCACCGTCTTGGTTTTGGGCTGTCACCATCTTGGTTTTGGGCTGTCACCATCTTGGTTTTCGGCCGTTGCCATCTTGGTTTTGGGCCATCGCCATCTTGGTTTTGGGCCATCGCCATCTTGGTTTTGGGCCATCGCCATCTTGGTTTTCGGCCATCGCCATCTTGGTTTTCGGCCGTTGCCATCTTGGTTTTGGGCTGTCACCA
The DNA here is from genome assembly GCA_947000775.1 of Pterois miles. NCBI lineage: Eukaryota > Metazoa > Chordata > Actinopteri > Perciformes > Scorpaenidae > Pterois > Pterois miles. Next base: position 467,410 of record CAMQGK010000040.1, on the reverse strand, counting down.
TCTTGGTTTTGGGCTGTCACCATCTTGGTTTTGGGCCATCGCCATCTCGGTTTTTGCAACCAGAAGTGACTTGAGAGGGTGGAGCTAAGTGCAAGTGAACGCTGAATAAGACATTTTGAGGCAACCAAAATTTCTCAGACTTCTACACCATCAGACTTCTTTTAGCAACCAGAGGAGTCGCCCCCTGCTGGATGGTTGAAAGAATGCAGATTTAAGGCACTTCAGCATTGGCTTCACTTTTCAGCCAATGAGCAGCACACGTAAAAAAAGAAGTGTTGGCCTCGATATCCGCTAGCTACACCAAAACCCCAGAAATGTTGTCCGTTGTCCCCAGATGCTAAATCGTCCTCAGACCGATAGCTGATTCATTCAGAAGTGTAAACTGCTGCTGCTGTTACTGTCTTTCCTGAAGGTGGTGCAGGTTGGCAGGTGTAGAAGCCTGCTAAAGGTGAACATGTGGGTCCAGTTTCAAGATATCAGATCTCACCAATGTAGTTTGGGTTTGACGGTATCCACTGACAGTGCAGAAATGTTTCACTTACTGGTTTGTGAGTTTCCAGTATGAAGTCGGCAGGAATGCATGAAAGTTAAGTAAATAAGGTGTGTCACTTCCTTATAAAGTGATAGTACAGACACACAGAGATCCCCCACCCAACACAAACAAACACCGTCTGTGACCGTCCTGCAGCGTCCTCACTGGGATCAACAGCCGCCGCTTGTTCTTCAATAACTGTTCAACACGATCCAGGTGGCATCGATATGGATGAATATGCTTCTCTGCTTCTGTTCCCACTGCAGCCGTGAAACCAGCACAGTTCTGGTGAACAGAGCTGCCCGGTTGACCCCCGGACCTCAGGACACCACAGGAGTCATGTCCCAAAGCTGGAGACAAACAAGACATCATCAGTCTATTGTTTGTCCCTCTGAACGAGCTGCTAGACTCAGTTCTGATGACTCTGTCTAAAGTCAGGTTAAAGTCATGATCTACGTCTCTAAAAATGAGGACAGATCTCAAATATGGTTTGTTTCATATGACAGTTTCTGGATCTGACACTCGTAATGACATTAAATTCAATATTAAATCAACATATTCTCAGAGCCCCTCAGCATCATGGAGTACCCCTCCGGAGTTACTTTTGGACGGACCAGCCCTTTCAAAATAAACTTCACAGGAAGTTAGTTTTAGGCAACGCAACCACTTAGTTAGGTTAGGGAACGGTCATGGTCGATGTTACCTTCACTGACTCACGGATCTGACGATGTTGACGAATAATGTGACTGACAACTAACGTGACAAAATAAGTCAATGTTACTTTTAATTTCAGGGTCTCTGGTGTTTGTTTGACCTGTCCACCTCCCCTCACTACCTGAATGGACTCACACTTTTAATACGACGTCACTGCTCCGATTGGTTCGTCACATACTGTCGTTAAAGGGTGGCTCCAGCTGGCGGCAGTATTTGACCAGGTGGGAGCGACAAAGGGTTAATTAAATGATTTTTACTAATTTTTGTATGGTTATGTGTCAAAATCTAGTGTCAATACACTTAATAGTCAGTTAATATCACGCTGGTGTATATTGGTGTTAAAGCAAAATACCTCAAACTATTCAACACATAGTAAATCAGGGCAGGTAGTATTTAAGCTGGTCTGTATGTAAACATAACGGGATACATACACAATGCATATGGGGGGTCAGTAGAGCCCCTAACAGCTTCATCAGCCCAAAGAGCTGAGAAGAAAACAGACGACACTCTGCCGCCATGTTGGACTGAGAACCCCACTGAGTGTGAGTCCATGGACGTATAAAGAGACGTCTGTAAATCAGCGTCCCAGCAGGACCCTGAAAGATCCTCATTACATCCTGACGTCCTGAAAGTAGGAAAACTCCCTACCAGCTGAGTCCAGAGTTATTTTCCTCCATAATGACCATCAGACCCTCAGACTGCTCCGCCCTGCAGCTAATATCACATATCTGCCTCTACCAGCTTCCTGCTGGCTGGATGTGGCTATAATAATGGATCTATTGGCTGTAATTGATCACTGTTATTGTCTTCTAATCCCCCCATGGGCTGTCCCTAAATGTCCCTGTGTGTGTGCTCATGAACACAGCAGATAGCATCTGTTACCTTGATAACCTTGTCGGACCCGGAGGTGAGCAGGTTCCCGGTGGTGGGCTCATAGTGCATGTAAACAATGCTGTGCTTGCTGTCGTGGAAGGTGGCGGTGGGCGCTCGACTAGGGGACACAAAGGGAACGGCGGTTACTTCACCGAGGAAGGAGAGCACAGAGGTAGAGTACGAGGCGACCACGGAGGCTGACTGGTACTCACTCCTCGTCCGTGATGGACTCGTGGCAGCTGTCACACACACGAACCTCGAACTCGAAGCCCATGAGGGGGATGGTGGAGCGCTTGGACGAACATTTACCGCACACTGCCTGGCCACACTTCCTGCAGTGGTGCTGGGGAACAGGAGCAGCAGAGTCAGAGGAAGAGGCAGCAGTAGCTTGACTCAGCTATGAAGTCCTGAGTCCAATTAAGTCCTAACAAGTCCTAATGCTATCCTTACCAAATTTAAATGTAGTCTCACAGACTAAAGGCCTTTACACACCGGAGGTACAGCAAATAAACAACACAAAACTGCAAAATGCTCACCTATGAATATTATATGTCTAGGGCTTTTATTGTGAAAGGTAAGAACAGAAGGAGTGGGTCTGGTCAGTGCTGAAAGCAGTAACAAATTTTGTCTGACTGTCAGGTTTTTGGTTTTGGGCCATCACCATCTTGGTTTTGGATCATCACCATCTTGGTGTTGGGCTGTCACCATCTTGGTGTTGGGCTGTCACCATCTTGGTGTTGGGCCGTCACCATCTTGGTGTTGGGCTGTCACCATCTTGGTTTTGGGCCATCGTCATCTTGGTTTTGGATCATCACCATCTTGGTGTTGGGCTGTCACCATCTTGGTGTTGGGCTGTCACCATCTTGGTGTTGGGCCGTCACCATCTTGGTGTTGGGCTGTCACCATCTTGGTTTTGGGCTGTCACCATCTTGGTTTTGGGCCATCGTCATCTTGGTTTTGGGCTGTCACCATCTTGGTTTTGGATCACCATCTTGGTTTAGGGCCGTCACCATCTTGGTTTTGGATCATCACCATCTTGGTGTTGGGCTGTCACCATCTTGGTTTTGGGCCGTCGTCATCTTGGTTTTGGGCTGTCACCATCTTGGTTTAGGGCCGTCATCATCTTGGTTTTGGGCCGTCACCATCTTGGTTTAGGGCCGTCACCATCTTGGTTTAGGGCCGTCATCATCTTGGTTTTGGGCAGTCATCATCTTGGTTTTGGACTATCACCATCTTGGTTTTGGGCCGTCATCATCTTGGTTTTGGGCCATCGCCATCTTGGTTTTGGGCTGTCACCATCTTGGTTTTGGGCCGTCACCATCTTGGTTTTGGGCCATCGCCATCTTGGTTTTGGGCTGTCACCATCTTGGTTTTGGGCCATCGCCATCTCGGTTTTTGCAACCAGAAGTGACTTGAAAGGGTGGAGCTAAGTGCAAGTGAAAGCTGAATAAGACATTTTTAGGCAACCAAAATTTCTCAGACTTCTACACCATCAGATTTCCTTTAGCAACCAGAGGAGTCGCCCCCTGCTGGATAGTTGAAAGAATGCAGGTTTAAGGCACTTCAGCATCGGCTTCACTTCAGTGTGTGAAGGCCTCAAAGGTCTAGTGTTGTGGTTGCAGATTGCAGAACTATCCCTCTGCTCACTCCTCCATTTACAAGACTATGGTAACGCGAACCGCTGAGTGTTAAACCGCCGTAACGCCATGGACCTCACTCAGAGGTCATCCATACCATAATAACGCTACGAAGTCAGATGACGGCTGCCGACACCACGGTTTAACTCTGCAGCTCACGTTACCACAGTTTCACCAGTGTGTCGGAGTGGAGTTTGTCCGTTCTGTAGAAACATGGAGGAGCAACATGGGATGCAGCCTGTGCAGATAACCCTGTTATTTCCATTTTATTCCTGTTAATTGCACCTTGAATATTCCCGCTCTTCTGCATCTTAATCACGACACCAAGCTCCTCCTGAGATTGAGACCATGAAAACAGCCACTAGTGTTGAAGAGTCCTGAGTGTTTCCTGGACAGTTGTTTGGGATGAATGGAGGGTTTGGTGGAGCCAGTTAGTTTTTATCATAAATATGGAACATTATATCCAGAATAGGGATGTTAATAATGAATGGAATGAATAAAAGAAGCAGACTTTACCTGTCGCAGGCCGATCTTCTTGCTGTCCCACATCTGTTTGAAGTTCCAGAAGAACGGCTGCTCACACTTCTGACAGGAGTCACTGTCCAACCACTCGGGGGTCTGCAAACAGAGTTTAACATACATTAGTCAACAAAAAAAACATATTTAGAGCACAATTTAACCCCCCCAAAAGTTAATTTAAGACCTGCACAAGGGTAAAATAATTTTGCTAGAAAGTACAAGCAACTAGAACACAGAAGTTTTCATCGGTTTTAAGCTTTTTTGGGCAGAAAGAGTGATTAAAGGAACAGCCATGCGTCACTACTGAGGTATGAACCCACAATAAACAGACTGAGCTGTGATTTAAGATCAATAACCAGATCAGAATGATGCTGAAATAACTCCATCATGATGCTGATTAATAAACAGTCTGAACTGATGCTCTGTCAGGTCTGTCTGCAGGACGACAAGCAGACAACTTTTAAAATGCTTGTTTTCTAAATGGAGTCTGGACGTCAGCGATCAAAGGAGGACAGTCTCAATGCTGAGAGGCTTTCACACACAAGGTTCTCGCTCCAGTAGCAATACTTCAACTCCTGTGAATGATGCTGTTGATGATACTCGCCTCTTTGTACTGAGTTTGCATGTAATCGTGCCACATGAACAGTTTTCTGCATGCTTGGTGTGAACGACCATCAGTCAGCTCTCTCACCTCTTGTCGTGTGACGTCCATGTTCCAGATGACGATGCCTCCGTCTGAGCTGCAGGAGATGAGCTGACGAGTGTGTGAAGCGTAACACAAACCCTGAACCCTGTCACTGTAAGAACACACACACACACACACACACACACACACACGCACACACGCGCGCACACATTACAACATTAAAAATTTGCATTTATTCTTTATTTATTATTGAATTTATTTTTTATTTATTTTATATTTATTCTTCAAATGTGTGTATCCATGTATGTACTTGTGCGTTTATTTATTTATTTATTTCTACAGAATTTTTCTCTTTGCATTTCACCCCTTAATTATTTCCCCAAACTTATTTATTTCTGTATTCTTTTCTTTACACATTTATTTATGCATTTCTCTTCAAATGAGGAGGCTGTCACATGTTCAGTGCAGGAAGTGCAGAAATAAATATATACGTACATTTTTACATAAATACATACTGCACATTTAAAAGTAAATGAATAAATAAATACATAAATAAATAAATAAATACATAAATAAATAAATAAATAAATAGAAAATTAAACAGAAGAGTAAATAAATAAGGGAATTAATAAAAAGATAAATAAAGAAGCAAATTAAAACAGAAAGAATTTGTCACTTTCATCAATTAATTAAAAGCTACCGTTCTTTTCTTTTAACCTTTTTATTGATGCATTTAATGACATTTTTATCTATTTATTGAGCCATTTATTTATTTATCGATTGATTTTTTTATTTTGCAAGGCTCCATCCTCTATAATTAACATGACACCAACGTTTCAGTGTCATTTACATAACAAGGCATCTGACTGTTAGTTTCTTAGGTAATTTAATATTCCTTCATATCAACCACTCAGCACACTAAATCAGCAGCTCAGTGACACCACAGAAGAAGAACTGGATGTTTGTGATTCTTACTTGTGGCCTTGCAGTTCGATGGCGGTGCCTTTGCGTCCTCCGATGTCCCACATGATGATAGAGTGATCCGAGCTCCCGGAGAACAGAACCCTCTGGACCGGGTCCCAGCACAGTGCCGTCACGTTACCTGCAGCACGATACACGGTACGCCATATTTTATTTCAACATCTGTTTCATGGCCCTGAACTCATCTTAATGTGATTCAGATGTCACTGTAACCATCACGCCTTTATCTGAGGACTTTAAACTACAGACTTTGTTCCTTCTGACCACGGCCACGGGCATCTCTAGGATGAATGTGAGTATGTACCAGTGTGTCCCTTGAAGGTGGTCACCAGGCTGCAGCTGTCCTGCTCCAGCTTCAGGATGGTCACCTGACCAGACTGGTCTCCTACGAAGGCGTGTCTGGTCTCTACGTCAAACCTGAGATCGCATTAAGGTCAAAGGAGAAGAAGCGGCGTGGCACATCCATGCATTCATTCATTAGGATCTTTATCTGTTACCGGAACACACTAACAGACCAAACCAGCACTGAGGCGTCAACACAACAGCAGCTGAACCACATCGGTGTGTAAACTAGACCATGGAAGATGAGGATGACTCTTGGCTCAGTCATTGAGTCCTCTGACCTGGTTCAGTCACTACAGACCAAAATCACTACAACACTGACCTTACTGTTGAAGCACAAGGAATAACCTACGAGTATCAGTATCCTTCTGTCTTAAAGAAACACGAAACACTGATCTAATTTCTGGAATATTAACTTTCTGTCTCTCCTCAGATTATATACTGCGTGTTATTACTGGTGAACACAGATTAGGTGATTTACAGGTGAACAGACATCAGCGGTTCCCTTCTCTTCCTCCATCTCACTGTGTACACCAGCCACATTTTTATCAACTATTAATATCTGGGATTTTAGAGAGATCTACAGAGTACGCCGACCTTATGTTGTGTTCACACCAAGACTGAAGCAAATCTTCTCCTCGCTTTACTCAGTGAGTTAAACCGCCGGTATCACCTGGTCATCCTAGACCCTCCAGAGAGGAGGAGGAGCTTGTCTCCATGGTTACCAACAACATGTCCTCCATCAGCATGAAGAAATCACCACTGTAGCTGCTCTGTCCATGTTGGTGAAGTCCAGATATGTCAGAGAACCAAACTCCGTCCTGTCTGGGTTCATACCATCACCTGGTGGTGAGCTGGATTCACATCCAGTACATCACACTGACTGGATCACTACTGAGGTATGAACCCACAATAAACAGACTGAGCTGTGATTTAAGATCAATAACCAGATCAGAATGATGCTGAAATAACTCCATCATGATGCTGATCAGTAAACAGTCTGAACTGATGCTTTGTCAGGTCTGTCTACAGTGACGACAAGCAGACAGCTGTTAAAATGCTTGTTTTCTGAATGGAGTCTGGTTGGATCAGAGCCAGGCTCTGCAGCTGCTGCATCAACACTCAACATAAAGTCATGTAGACGTTGTTGTTTCTGCCGTGGACAGTCGGTGTTTTTTTATTTTAAGTTGAAAGTGTAGACCTTAGGATGTTAATGCTATAAATTCCTTGTTGATGTATATTGTTCCTCCCTCATCCTCTGGACCAATCAGGGTACCTAACATGTTTACCTGTTACTTCATTTAGCTGTGATTAATTTTTAGCAGCTGTTGTTTCCACATAAATGTCCTGTTCTGTCTGGAGGTCCTGCTCCACGGTTTGAGAACCACTGGTAGGTTAAACAGTGACTTTCAGACAGAGAGGTTACACCTGACTGCAGCAGCAGCTAAACTACAGTCACAGAAAGGCCTCAGGGCAGATGTCTAACACAGCAAACACAGCCCTCATTATCACTGCTGGTCTGCATGCCATGCTAAGGTTAGCATGTAGAGGCTAGCAGCGGTCAGGCTCATTGGTATGGATCAGCGTCTCTGCTGAAACCTCCTCCGACTGTTTCCTGGAGCACAGCATGCCCAGTGTTAGCCTCTCATGAACACAGAGTGACTGCAGGCTAATCTGTGGCCTGAAGACCGACTGTGGTGTTGTCGACATGTTTCACCGTCCGGAGCGCCAACGAGGGCTCGTGCTTCCATTGAGCGGGAAGCTGAGCTGTCGGGGTCACCGAGCGCTCTATAGGGTCAACCGGGCGTTAAAGGATACTGCAGACCTGACACCCAGGCGGCGGTGCGGTACGTCCCCAGCTGCTGGCCGCTCTCAGAGCAGTGCCAGTTGAAGTTTTTATCCTGGCCGGTGCTCAGAAGCCACTCCATCTCCAACACGAACAGAACCACCGTCACCCGGCCCTGATGGGCTGCAGGAGACACAGTAACACATCAGTAACACACAGTAACACATTAATAACACATTAATAACACATTAATAACACATTAATAACACACAGTAACACATTAATAACACACAGAACACATCAGTAACACATTATAACACATTCATAACACATTAATAACACATTAATAACACATTAATACACACATAACACATAAAACACACAGTAACACATCAGAACACATTAAAACACATTCAACACAGTAACACATTAATAACATTAATAACACATTAATAACACACAGTAACACACCGTAACACATTAATAACACACATCCTCCCTATAACACAGAACACATTAAAACACATCAAAAACACATTAATAACACACAGTACCCTATGAGAACACATTCAGGTAACACATTAATAACACACAGTAACACACAGTAACACATTAATAACACATTCATAACACACAGTAACACATTAATAACACATTCATAACACATTAATAACACACAGTAACACACAGTAACACATTAATAACACATTCATAACACACAGTAACACATTAATAACACATTCATAACACACAGTAACACATCTAATAACACACAGTAACACATTAATAACACATTCATAACACATTAATAACACATTAATAACACACAGTACATAATAACACATTCATAACACATTAATAACACACAGTAACACATTCATAACACACAGTAACACATACATTAATAACACATTAATAACACATTAATAACACACAGTAACACACAACCAACCCAACACATACACATAATAACATATACCAGACCATAGACCATAATAACATTATTCAGTAACACACAGTAACACATTAATAACACATTAATAACACACAGTAACACACAGTAACACACAGTAACACATTAATAACACATTAATAACACACAGTAACACATCAGTAACACATCAGTAACACACAGTAACACAAATAACACACAGTAACACATAGTAACACACAGTAACACATTAATAACACACAGTAACACATCAGTAACACACAGTAACACATCAGAAACACATTAATAACACACAGTAACACATCAGTAACACACAGTAACACATTAATAACACACAGTAACACACAGTAACACACAGTAACACATTAATAACACACAGTAACACATCAGTAACACACAGTAACACACAGTAACACATTAATAACACACAATAACACATTAATAACACACAGTAACACACTGTAACACATGGTAACACACAGTAACACACAGTAACACATCAGAAACACACAGTAACACACTGTAACACATGGTAACACACAGTAACACATCAGAAACACACAGTAACACACAGTAACACATCAGAAACACACAGTAACACACTGTAACGAATGGTAACACACAGTAACACATCAGAAACACACAGTAAGACACAGTAACACATCAGAAACACACAGTAACACACAGTAACGAATGGTAACACACAGTAACACATCAGAAACACACAGTAACACACAGTAACACATCAGAAACACACAGTAACACACTGTAACACACAGTAACACACAGTAACACACAGTAACACATCAGAAACACACAGTAACACACTGTAACACATGGTAACACACAGTAACACATCAGAAACACACAGTAAGACACAGTAACACATCAGAAACACACAGTAACACACTGTAACACATGGTAACACACAGTAACACATCAGAAACACACAGTAACACACAGTAACACATCAGAAACACACAGTAAGACACGGTAAGATGGCCGACCCTCCACAGGAAGGTTTAAACGGAGTGGAAGTGGGTAGGCAGCAGGTGTTATGAGGCAGACAGTCTACACAGTGTTCAGACTCAGAGATAACACAGACAAATGATCAGGAATCAATCAAAATAAAGATGAACAGAATCGATAATCACATTAATATCAGTGCAGTCCTATCAGTTCCCATTCCAGTACGATCTGACCTATACATGCAGAGAAATCACCGGATAACAGGACATGTGATACACATCAGATCAGAGAAACCATAAATATTACTCTGCATTGATCTCATGATCAGTGTTTCTGAGGCTTCACTCAGTAAATAAACTATCTATAGGAATGTGTGGAGCTCCGGTCCAATTATTTCTCACTGAGTTACACTCAGAAGAAAGAAATGAATTATGAAAACCTCCAGAGAGCAAACACTCCTCAGACAGTAGAGAGCCTTCAGAGCTGAGCACACTCTATGAGCACTGTAATAATAATAATACATACATGATCAATAATATAAGAGGCTGTACAGAAATAATATGGCCACAGATTTAGACAGAGGATTTTTTAAAAAAAGTTAAAGGAGGAAAAAGGCGGGGAGAGGAAGACAGTGGAGGCCATTATTACAGAACTGGTTCGATTTAACTCAAGTCTAAAGAGAAGTAAAATATATATGATACGGTGGGATTTTGGGTTATTCCTCTTTTAAAAAGAAAGAGGTCACTGTTATAATAAAGCCCCTTTGGTTAGATAGCTTTGACAGTATCTGTTCAATCATTCTATGAGATTATCCCAGTTTGTCTCCTTTACCACCACCGGGAGGAACCAGCCAGACATTTTTAAATCCTGTACAGAGGAGCTTTAAAGGGACATTTCAGGTGTTTCTCAGTACGTCTCTTCATTGTCTGGAGCAAAGCAGTGTACTGCTGTGACAGAGGCAGCAGCTCAACACATTCTAAACTACGTCCACTCTAACAGCTTTTCATTTTAAAACACTTCTGTTACGTTTAAAAAAAAAAAAAAAAAAAAAAATTTTTTTTTTTTTCCCCCGGGGGGAATTTAATTTACTCTCTTTTTATTTTTTATATTTAATACACAAAAACACACACACACATCATCCATGAAGAGATGGAGAATGAGGGGGGCCGCACCACAACCCCCCCCAGCGTTGGGGGTTTTGGGCTTCCTCCCGGGGCCCCCCGGCAGCCCCCAAAGGGAAACTGGCACCCCCCCCCCCCCTTTCCCCCTCTTTTTTTTGCTCCTTGTGGGATTTTCACCCGTCACCCCCCTGCCCCCAAGCCACCCCCCTACAGACTGAGCTACTGCCGCCCCCATCGTGCATGCATTATGCATAGTGTCCACATTACTTTGGCGTTTTCGAGCCCCTGAAATGGAGACGTTTGAAAACGCTCCTGACTAGGAGTGGAACAGTTCTGGTAAAAACCAAAACCGTTCGGTTCTCTAGTCACGGTTCTGGTCGTGTACGTGCTGGGACACAGTGGACGGGAACATGAGGTAGAACACATCCACAGTGTCACTGACGCTGAGGTCGTGGGTTGTGATTGGCTGAATTTCAATGAGGGCGGACCAGATTTTACTGCGTGTGTGTTGAACCTCCAAAGATACGAGGCGTTGACGAGGCGTTGACGAGGCGTTGACGAGGCGTTGACGAGGCGTTGACGAGGCGTTGACGAGGCGTTGACAGGCGTGACCCCGCCTCCTTCCTCCTCAGAGACGTTGATGAAGAGCAGAGTCCGGCTGTGATTGGTTCAGGAAATGGAGAGAGGACCTGATAAAGTTCAGGTAGAGGATCCACCGGCGGCGTTTCTCTCTGCTGTGGGAGCGTTACTGATCTGGTGTTACGTCTGACAGCGGCGGGAAAACAGCGGAGGATAAAACATCAACCGTGTGTCGGCGCCGAGCGACACGCGTGGCTAACGCTAGCGGCGATACTTCCAATATGATGACTGATCTACGGAGACGTCGCTCCGGCGAGTCCGTCGATAGGAGCAGAGAGTCGGGGAGGAAAGAGCGACTCCTTCTCCCAGCAGCATGAACCAGCCTCTACATGCAGACTCACAGCAGCTACACAACTAAAGCATCGGGAGGTTTACAGCCAGAGATCTGCAGCCTGACGCCGTCTGGAGGACGCTGGATTCCAGCAGTGATCACCGTACCGGAGCAGCGCTGTAGTATCTACCATGTCTTTCAGACATCTAGGGACTACACAGTGTTGTTTTTAAAGTCAGTTAACTCCTGAACTGCACTTTTTCTTGATCTTCTGAGCCTATAATTAGTTTTTTATGAATTAGTTATGTTTAAATAACACAGTGGCTGTTGTTCCTCATGTTAGCCTGGTCTGCTGTTGTTCAGACAGTTGACTTATTGTGGCAAATAAATGAAAAGCTGTTCAAATTGAAACTGAAATTGGCCTCCTTGCTGTGTCATAAATACCACTTTACTGAACCGAACCGAACTGTGACCCGAACTGTGAATTTTAACCGTCCTGCCCGTACTACTGACCCATGGATGTATGACAAGAACTGGATCCAGCGTTACTGTTAATAACTCTGGATTCAGATATCAGAGTGTTTTACATCTTTTAGGACCTGATGATCTCAATAAGAGTGTTGGCGCTGGGGAGTTGATTCACCTCGAAATAAATGATCCTCTGAGTTCCAGACGTCTCTCTCTCAGTGTAAGTCTATGAGAAAAAGTCTTTTTGGGCCCATTGACATCACATGACGGACACAGAAGTTGTAGAACCACCGTTTGGCCACTAGGACCACGTTGGATCAACGACCGGAGCTCTTCCTGGAGGTTTATGCTGACCCTGTTTTAGTTTTAAAGCAATGACGCAGACGCCCACGTTCACTTCCTGGTTGGGTCTCATCAGTCATGACGTGTCCTTCCCTGATTCGTCACACCCCGTCAGATGAACCTTTCAGCCTCGACCAGCGTTGGTGACCTCGATGACTCTGCTAGCAGCTGATGTTACTACTGCCTACATGCGCAGCAGGAAAACTGTTATTGGAGCGATAAATCCCATGTTCAGCGGCGTTAGCGTTCAGCGTTTATCTCGCTGTCAGACAGCCCTTAATGACGGGGAACTGAAGCGCTCTTCAAAGCTGCCAGACTCCATTGAAAAAAACAGCAATTTAACCTCCCAGAACAGGGGAGCTGCTGGTCTACTGCTGCCCCTCAATGAATCTGAACCACTGAGTGTGAGTCCATGGACGTATAAAGAGACGTCTGTAAATCAGCGTCCCAGCAGGACCCTGAAAGATCCTCATTACATCCTGACGTCCTGAAAGTAGGAAAACTCCCTACCAGCTGAGTCCAGAGTTATTTTCCTCCATAATGACCATCAGACCCTCAGACTGCTCCGCCCCTCTTCTACATCTACAGTCTGGACTCTACTGGACCCTCTTCTACATCCATGGTCTGGACTCTACTGGACCCTCTTCTACATCCACAGTCTGGACTCTACTGGACCCTCTTCTACATCCATAGTCTGGACTCTACTGGACCCTCTTCTACATCCACGGTCTGGACTCTACTGGACCCTCTTCTACATCCATGGTCTGGCCTCTACTGGACCCTCTTCTACATCCATGGTCTGGACTCTACTGGACCCTCTTCTACATCCACAGTCTGGACTCTACTGGACCCTCTTCTACATCCATGGTCTGGACTCTACTGGACCCTCTTCTACATCCATAGTCTGGACTCTACTGGACCCTCTTCTACATCCATGGTCTGGACTCTACTGGACCCTCTTCTACATCCACGGTCTGGACTCTACTGGACCCTCCTCTACATCCATGGTCTGGACTCTACTGGACCCTCTTCTACATCCATGGTCTGGACTCTACTGGACCCTCTTCTACATCCACTGTCTGGACTCTACTGGACCCTCTTCTACATCCATGGTCTGGACTCTACTGGACCCTCTTCTACATCCATGGTCTGGACTCTACTGGACCCTCTTCTACATCCACGGTCTGGACTCTACTGGACCCTCTTCTACATCCATGGTCTGGACTCTACTGGACCCTCTTCTACATCCACGTCTGGACTCTACTGGACCCTCTTCTACATCCATAGTCTGGACTCTACTGGACCCTCTTCTACATCCACGGTCTGGACTCTACTGGACCCTCTTCTACATCCACGGTCTGGACTCTACTGGACCCTCTTCTACATCCACGGTCTGGACTCTACTGGACCCTCTTCTACATCCATGGTCTGGACTCTACTGGACCCTCTTCTACATCCACGGTCTGGACTCTACTGGACCCTCTTCTACATCCATGGTCTGGACTCTACTGGACCCTCTTCTACATCCACAGTCTGGACTCTACTGGACCCTCTTCTACATCCATAGTCCGGACTCTACTGGACTCCATTTTGGATCCTTGACATGAGAAGGATCAGATTGATCTCAGAATCTGTGATCTGGATTATTATAACTGCTGCTCTGGGAAGCAGCCGGGATAAAAGGTTAATAAGTAAATAGTTATAATAGTGTGAATATTAATATTAATAATATTGTTATTGTTCATCACAGGACATCTCAGACCTTGTTTGTCCGAACTAACCCTTTAAAAGACCAAAGTCACACAAGAGGACTGACGCCATGTCACAATATTAAAAACAAATGAACTCAAACTTTAAATATTTGAATAAAATTGAACTGAAGATAGTTTTCCCCAATTTACTGAGTTTAAGAACAAACCAAGGATCGTGTCTTATGGTTCACACACACTTCCTGTCTCACCCTGGTAGGTGCTTGCTGGGGTCATCTTATTGTAGTCTTCTGACAGGACGAACTCCTGAAAGACAGGAAGTGGACAGAAATGTTCACGCTGACCAGAGTTTCAAAATAAATCTCAGAGACTCAGATGAAGCAGATATATGGATTCTGGCGTTAAAACATCTCTTTCAATCATAAAAACCGTGATACATCAGTGAATCAATCTTTTTCCCTCCCCTAGAAAAAACCCATTGACTTCCAGATGAGGGAACAGGGAGTGCAGCAATGCTGAGTCCTCTCCGGGTTTGCTCTGTTCTCCCTATAAGAAAAGCAGCCTTCCTCCTGCAGATTCATAAACACTTCCATCTTCCTAAATGTGCATTAGTCCAGTAAAAAGAAGAACTGATAGTGTGATTTCCTCTGAGGACAACGCCCTTCATATAACAGTCGTGGGAGAGGAAGTTGTTCTGAGATTAAAATGTTCTGTCTGACTTTGTGTTGGGTCAACTTGTTCCTCAACAAACGACTCGCACTATAAAAACTTATCAGTACAACGTGCTGCATGTTAGAATAGACTGGTAGTACTGGCTCATACAGCCTTACAGTACTTAAAGCAAACAAGACCACCGGTCCGAAGTCTCACTAAGCCCTGGTCCGTTCTCTGAATCAGAGTGAAACTTCTATCTAGTCTGGTTCACTTTCACAGGTCACAAATTAAAGTGGACCAATAAAACAACGAAGAAGCAGGGACGAAGTAGTTTCACTTTGATTCACCACTGATCTGAATCTCCTCTCCTCCAGTTTACCTCCACTGACTTTAGAAACTATTTCTGTGGACTTCATTTACCAGATTCTGTGACGGTATGAGCCCAGACAGGACGGAGTTTGGTTCTCTGACATATCTGGACTTCACCAACATGGACAGAGCAGCTACAGTGGTGATTTCTTCATGCTGATGGAGGACATGTTGTTGGTAACCATGGAGACAAGCTCCTCCTCCTCTCTGGGGGTCTAGATTGAACAGATGATACTGGCGGTCCAAGATTTGCGTCGCTTTGTTTAAGAGTATGATTAACATGGACAAAAAGCCCTCTACAGGTAGACGAACCACAACTGTGTCCGTTCTGAAAATAATGACGGTTCCACCAAAGAGAAAACAAGAGGATTTCCTCTCTCAGCTCACTGTGGCCTGACAGCCAACAGTCAAAACACAGCTAAACCTGCTGCCAACATTCAGACAGAAACAGCCTGCTGAGAAGACGTGTATCCTGACCGACAGCCAACTTACGCAGATAGTCCCAGTGTCCATCCCCACCGACAGCCTCCTGGTCTCCGGGTTAAAGGACATACAGGAGCACGACGCTGGAGGCACAGACAGGAACAACAGTCAACACACACTGCTACTGCAGGAGAACTTCACATAGAAATAAAACACACTAGATATCTGTCTTCTCCTGGGAATACTGACGAATCAGACTTCAGCTCCTTTCTGTCGTTGACTCGTTTAATGTGGTGGTCCAGAATCAATCTGGATCTATCTGGACAACAGAGTCAGTGTCCTGGGTGTGCTGGCTGAGGTTCGGGGGACAACGAAAAACGGCAAGATCGAAGTTGCTGCTATTTGACGAGGGTTGCCGCAATAACCACCGTATTGCAATACCACCCGCCACAACCACTATGTTCACATTTTTAATCTTTTGAATTCTGTCCAATGGCAGCGCCGCGTATTTCCATCACGCTACAAACAGCAGCAGCGTGACCAGGGCGCTACACGTTTATTTTATGGTCACAGTTGAAACACGTTCACGTTTGGGTGAAACGCTGCACTTGTCCCATCTGACCTCTCTGACCTCTCCAGACCAGGTTTCACCACAAGGCTGCAGGTTTCCACCCGGCAGCGCTGCTCCGTCCTCCTCGCGGTGATTACCTCGCTAACGTTATAGTTCCCTGATATCACCGGGTTTAAATCTGAAGTATTGAAAACAGGCGCTTTGGCTTTTCACTTTTACACCAAATCCTCCGCCATCATCCTGTCTGTGAAATCTGACTTCTGCTGCTCTGAGCTGAGACTGATGCGTTCACTGTCAGCTTGTAGCGTCCGTCGGCCGACGATGTGTTAATAACACAGCACCGATACCCGAAGGTGAACTAAATGAGTTTTATTTCCATAAAAGAAGCAAAACCGCGACAGCGTGGGACCGACCACCATGTAACACCGGTAACACCGGTAACACCGGTAACACCGGTAACACCGACCACCGCGGCAAACTTAATCACAGCAGGTACTCTACTGGTGACGCCAGTTTTACTTCTGCAAATTTTTCATATCACAGCAACCCGACGCAACTAAACGTCTCCGCTGAAAAAATGGCTTGTTGACCTTCTGTGTTCAGCAGTTAACATTAAACCCAATAAGTATATAATTAGTTTGGCTGTCGATCTATTCAAATATTTAAATAAAGTGATTCGGCATATTAAGAGTTTTTTTTAATTAAATCAACTGAACTCCAGTTTCATCAGCATAAATAAAGCGCCAAGTGAATGCAGATATATAATATGATCAATTAATTACTACAATAGTGTTAAAGCCAAAACAGATTTTTTTGTAGGGCTGTAACTTTTAATCACAATTAATCACATGATTGTCCATAGTTAGTCTTGATTAATCGCAAATTAATCTCACATTTTTTATCTGTTCATAATGAACCTTAAAGGAGATCAGTCCAGTATTTAATCCTCTGATCAACATGTTAGTGGACTAATATGCTGCTTTATGTAAATGTATGTACATATGAATTATAGTAAATCAATAACACCACTAATCAATACCAGATATTGACCAGAAACCCTCCCAGGTTCTGACTTTAGCATCAACAATCTGCTCCAATCAGAACAAACTGCAGCCCAACAGACAACAACAGCTGTCAGCAGTCATGACCAGCTCTGGATCAATTCCTTCTACAGACGACATATTTCCCCTAGTGGGACTAATAAAGGTTGTTCTTCTTCTTCTACTACGTTTCGAGCTTGAACCGGTGACCTAACGTCTCTAACGGTTACGTCTGTGCAGGGAGGCAGCTGCTGCTCTGAGCTACAGATCCTGCTGATGGCAGCACAGGATTTCCTTCAGTTGCACAACTGGAGAGAAAAAGGACAAACAGAGTCAGAGACGTGCAGCACTGCAGCACCGAGGAGGGGACGCCGAAAGATCCCACAGGAGCTCAGAGCACCTAAACGCCACGCTGACATCCTGAAAGATGCAGTCTGGGTAATAATTCATTAGTAGACCTGTTCACATATGGATGTAGTTATTATTATTATTATTTTATAGGGCTGCAACTAATGAGAATTTTCTCAGTTAATTATTTCGTTGTTTAGTTTCGTCTACAATTGTCAGAAATTGTTGATCTATCGTGCCTGAAAACAAAAGACCATGAGTCAAGTAGAAAATGTACTTTACTGTAAAATGTACTGTACAACATATACACACACATACAGTGTATATATATATATAAATAGCGTATAAGGTTAGCAGTAATCCTTACTTGACATGGTGTGGTAGACACTGGGCCAGTACTGACCGCTGTCTCTCTTCAGCCAGACCCGGATCGTCCTGGAGGGTGAAATCATCACAGTTAGCCTCAGTCTCTGGGATGAAGTGTGCTAGTGTCTGTAGGACGAAGTGTGCTAGTGTCTCTGGGATGAAGTGTGCTAGTGTCTCTGGGATGAAGTGTGCTAGTGTCTGTGGGATGAAGTGTGCTAGTGTCTCTGGGATGAAGTGTGCTAGTGTCTCTGGGATGAAGTGTGCTAGTGTCTGTGGGATGAAGTGTGCTAGTGTCTGTGGGATGAAGTGTGCTAGTGTCTGTAGGATGAAGTGTGCTAGTGTCTCTGGGATGAAGTGTGCTAGTCTGTGGGATGAAGTGTGCTAGTGTCTGTGGGATGAAGTGTGCTAGTGTCTGTAGGATGAAGTGTGCTAGTGTCTGTGGGATGAAGTGTGCTAGTGTCTGTGGGATGAAGTGTGCTAGTGTCTGTAGGATGAAGTGTGCTAGTGTCTCTGGGATGAAGTGTGCTAGTGTCTGTGGGATGAAGTGTGCTAGTGTCTGTGGGATGAAGTGTGCTAGTGTCTGTGGGATGAAGTGTGCTAGTGTCTGTGGGATGAAGTGTGCTAGTGTCTGTAGGATGAAGTGTGCTAGTGTCTGTAGGATGAAGTGTGCTAGTGTCTGTAGGATGAAGTGTGCTAGTGTCTGTAGGATGAAGTGTGCTAGTGTCTGTAGGATGAAGTGTGCTAGTGTCTGTAGGATGAAGTGTGCTAGTGTCTGTAGGATGAAGTGTGCTAGTGTCTGTGGGATGAAGTGTGCTAGTGTCTGTGGGATGAAGTGTGCTAGTGTCTGTGGGATGAAGTGTGCTAGTGTCTGTAGGATGAAGTGTGCTAGTGTCTGTAGGATGAAGTGTGCTAGTGTCTGTAGGATGAAGTGTGCTAGTGTCTGTAGGATGAAGTGTGCTAGTGTCTGTGGGATGAAGTGTGCTAGTGTCTGTAGGATGAAGTGTGCTAGTGTCTGTAGGATGAAGTGTGCTAGTGTCTGTAGGATGAAGTGTGCTAGTGTCTGTAGGATGAAGTGTGCTAGTGTCTGTGGGATGAAGTGTGCTAGTGTCTGTAGGATGAAGTGTGCTAGTGTCTGTGGGATGAAGTGTGCTAGTGTCTGTGGGATGAAGTGTGCTAGTGTCTGTGGGATGAAGTGTGCTAGTGTCTGTGGGATGAAGTGTGCTAGTGTCTGTGGGATGAAGTGTGCTAGTGTCTGTGGGATGAAGTGTGCTAGTGTCTGTGGGATGAAGTGTGCTAGTGTCTGTGGGATGAAGTGTGCTAGTGTCTGTGGGATGAAGTGTGCTAGTGTCTGTGGGATGAAGTGTGCTAGTGTCTGTGGGATGAAGTGTGCTAGTGTCTGTAGGATGAAGTGTGCTAGTGTCTGTAGGATGAAGTGTGCTAGTGTCTGTAGGATGAAGTGTGCTAGTGTCTGTAGGATGAAGTGTGCTAGTGTCTGTGGGATGAAGTGTGCTAGTGTCTGTAGGATGAAGTGTGCTAGTGTCTGTAGGATGAAGTGTGCTAGTGTCTATAGGATGAAGTGTGCTAGTGTCTGTGGGATGAAGTGTGCTAGTGTCTGTGGGATGAAGTGTGCTAGTGTCTGTGGGATGAAGTGTGCTAGTGTCTGTGGGATGAAGTGTGCTAGTGTCTGTGGGATGAAGTGTGCTAGTGTCTGTAGGATGAAGTGTGCTAGTGTCTGTAGGATGAAGTGTGCTAGTGTCTGTAGGATGAAGTGTGCTGCAGTTTCAATCAGCTGAGACAATAGGATGCTCCATATTTACAGCACTGTAAGTGAACAAAATACCATAATAATAATATTAATAATAATAATAACTATGTTCATTTTGGATGTAATGAACCTAAATGACAAGAAATTAACTGTATGTGAAAAGCTGTTTGGTAATAACACTGATTCTGACTCTACATGAGTAAAAGTAAGTAATTAAAGAAAACCTATTGGTGTACTTATGAAGGATGGAACCTGCTGAAATCAAAAATAAATGAACAGATGAATTAATGACTAAAATAATTAATAGTCAAAAATAATACTTAAAATAAATGTTGTCTTTAATTAATTGATAAAATGTGACAAAAATTGATATTTCTGTTTAAATCTGCTTCTTTATTTATTCATCTTTGTATTAATTCCCTTACTTATTTGTTCTTCTGTTTTTCCATTTTATTTATTTATTTATTTATTTATCTATTTTCAAATGTATTTATTCATTTTTGCATTTAATTATTCATTTATACAAGATTTTCCCTTTGTATTTCACAAATTACAAACTTATTTATTTCTGTATTCTTTTCTTTTCACATTTATTTTTACATGTCTACCTCAGGCAGATGAGGGGTTTGTCAGTCATTTATTTATTATTTTATTTTGGATTTTGGCAGGTAAATATATAAATAAATAAATAAATAATAATGCAAAAATAATCAATTTAATTATAAAATAAATTTTAAAAATAAAAATAAATAAATGAAGACAAGTGAATCAATAAGGGAATTATACAAAGATAAATAAAACAATCTATTAATAATAATATCTACTGTGTCACATTTTATCAATCAATTAATTTATTTATTTATTGAGTGGTTTATTGATTTTATTTTGGCAGGTTCCGTCCTCATACTGTCTTTAACGGGTGGAGTAACTACAGACTAACTCATCACAGGACAGACAACCTTTGGACATGTGAAGGACCCTAAAGCACCATGTCAACACACTGGACAAACACACACTGACCCGGGCTACAGTTAACCCGGGACAAGTTAACGTGCTCTAATTATCCCGGGACGTGACCATACCAGCTCATATCGTATGTGTATTAACAGTGAGCATATCCAGCGGCTACATCTGACAAAGACATGTTGTTTAGTAGCGGAGCGTGAAGCGGCGTCATGACGGTGTCAGCTGACCCCGTTAGAGACACAGGCGGCGGCGTCTCTCCGGCCACGAACCGCTGGATGCTCCATCCAGTCCTCACTGACATGACCACACCAGGCAGCGACGCTAGCTTCACCAGTGACCCGCAGGAGCGGAGACTTTGTTGGGGGAGAACACGCGGCCAGGTGACGGTTAGAACCCGGGGTTTGGGGGCTAATTCGCGGTCCTACCTGTCCTCCGACACGCTGATAACACCGTCCTCCTTCGGAATGATGACCGCCGTGCTCACAACATCCTGGAAAGCCTCGATCTTGCTCAGCAGACATGGCTTCCGAGCCTGCGGTTGGGGTTGGATTTCGGCCGCCATGAGTTGGTGGTGCTCAAACCTCCGTCGACGGCCCTGGCTCCGGGAAACATAACCCACCAGTCGGCCACCAGCACCCCGGTCCGGCGGCACAGCCTCGGCTAGGAGCGGCTAGCTGGCTAGCTGTCAGCGCACGGTGTTGTGGTTGTGACGGCTACCAGTCAGCTGACAGCACACACCCGCCAGACACTACGCACTTCCTGTCAACAAAATAAGACTTCCTGTTGAAATTACACAGTTGTATTTTCAGAATAAAAGCGCCATCCCTTTATGTGTGGTGCGTAAACGTGTGTTTATTTACTTTATTTTGTTTCCTTTTATCGTAGGTTAAGTTTACTATAATTACTATGTCATATGTAATTATTATAATATTATTAAATATATTAATATTATTCAAATATTTTATTCAAATATTCTATTCACCACACACTTGATTGAATATATATTTAAGTTGAAGTATTATTATGTTCATATTAAACCATATTTTTCCACAAGTATATTTAGGTGTGTCTGTATGCTTATGTGTATTTTTTCACACACAAATGGACGTGTTTATGTACCTAAGAAGAAGAAGAAGATCAGCCTTTATTAGTCCCACAGTGGGGAAATTCAGTTTACACTCTGTTGTTTTTTTTAACTTATACATGGTACATGCAAATCAAATAACAAATCTTTACAAAAAAACATCATCTTTGAAACTTAAACATATTAAAAAAAACACACACAAAAAGCAGTATTTTCAGTCTAGTATAACTGTAAGCATACAGAACTAATGATCTAATGATCTAATTATCATTAGATAATTCAACAATAAACCTAATCTGTATGGTACTCTTCTTATTTTACAGAAAAAAAAAAAAAAAAAAAACAGCAGAAAATAAATAAACAATAATAAAAATAATAATAATAATAGAACTTATAATACAAATAAAGCCAAATGGAACCAGTAACATCCTCCCTGTAGAAAAAATTGAACATTTTAAAAAGTGAGGTGTAATTATTAATCAGACGATAACTGTTAATGAGAACTCAGAGAGTATTAATTAAGAGAGCCGATCATTAACTGTTATTAATCAGGGAGCAACACATACTTGAAATAGCGAACAGAAAGTGATTGAAGGCATTTGATTCTTTGACATAACAGCATGGTACACAAGCAAAAACAAGCTCTCCAACATTGTCAGCATTGCAGAGAAGGTGATTGACAATCACTGAAATAACTTTACACTATATTTGACGGGAAGACAAAACATCTAACTATAGATGTGTCTCATCCACCACACCCAGTGGAGTCTGAGCTGCTCCAGTCTGGCAACTGATTTATGGCCCCAAAGGTCAGCCGCGTCACAACAAGTCTTTTATTCTGAAGGAATACTTCCTAACATTAAACACATTATGACTGCATCAAGGAACACTTGGTATTTTATAAGATGTGTTGTCTTTTATTATTTATGGAACTTATTTGCTGCTACCTGCTCATTTACATTTTAGTACTACATGTTGTGTTTACGGCCTGCACGGTGGTGCAGTGGTTAGCGCTGTCGCCTCACAGCAAGAGGGTCGCAGGTTCGATTCCGGCTTGGTCTGTGTATGTGTGTATTCTTTGTATGTTCTCCCCGTGTAAGCGTGGGTTTCCTCCGGGTACTCCGGTTTCCTCCCACAGTCCAAAAACATGCAATCTAGGTTAATTGATGACTCTAAATGTCCCGTAGGTGTGGATGTGAGCGTGAATGGTTGTCTGTCTCTATGCTGTCTGTCTCTATGTTGTCTGTCTATATGTTGTCTGTCTCTATGTGCCCTGTGATGGACTGGCGACCTGTCCAGGTGAACCCCGCCTTCGCCCAATGACAGCTGGGATCGGTTCCAGCCCCCCCGTGACCCCTAACAGCGGTTGATGATGAATGAATGAATGTTGTGTTTACTGTATGTATGTTTTTAATGGTGTGACGTGTTATATGTATTGTTGAAGTTGATCTAATTTAACATAATCTAATAATAAACTATTTTTGTCACACTTTTTACTGGAGGAATAATGAAGGACTTGCTAACGTAACTGCTGCTGACCTGCTGACTGAAATCAGATTATGATGATTTAAATTTAGAGAGTGAGAAAGACAAGTTCGCCAACATGTGCAACTACATTATTAAATAGAAACAGAAGAAAGAAGGAAGAAAGATCTTTCTTTGTTTCCCCGGGGGGTAGTTTTTTTTTCTCTTTTTTTCTATATATCTCATCAGAGAGGTTGGGGGGGGGGCCCCCCCACCCGCCCCGTTGGGGTTTTTCCCCCCCCCGGGGCCCCCCGCCCCCAAGGGGAAACTGCCCCCCCCCCCCACCTTTTGTCCCTTGGGGGTCTTACCCTGCCCCCCGCCCTAACCCAAGTCCTTACAGACTGAGCTACTCCCCCCCAAACCAACCATATCACTACCAATATATATTATTCTCAACAGGACACAGTGATGCACCTTTATTCAAATGTCACAGTACAAAGACTTTAAAGGTTCATATTTGTAATTATGTTTCTGCTAGAACCGAAACACTCCGTCTTAGCGTTTCAATGGGATTGCGCTGCCAGGCAACAGCTTGGGTCCATGTTTACTTCCTGTCAGCTGATGTCATTCTAATACACTGCAACAGGAACTGAACTAGGACGCGTTCACAGTGTTTATGTTTAAAACTGTGATTTTATATTGTAGATTTGTGGCATCACGAAGGGACTGAAATCCTGACAGCTTGTTTCAGAGGCTCTTTCTGAATACGGAGTGTATTTCTGCATGGACTGAGTATTTCAGGACTTTCACAGGGTTTATATAGCACACCATGAACATTTCACCTCTGCTGTTCTCTGTGTAAATGACGTGTTGATGGTGGATTTACAGCTGAAACAGCAGCAATGACTGATAAACTGTACAGTTACCGACTCTGTGTAATCATACATGCAGCATGCTTTTATGTTGAAAGCATACAACAGGAAGTTTCCTTGTAGGTCATGCTCGGTAGCTTCCGGTAACTTGACACGTTTCACTGACCAACCCTAAGGCTCCTTCACAACAAAACACCCTACTTCCGGTTATGTTTTGGTAAGGTTTTTGATCAAACTAATTATAATCTTGAAAAGTATTATCTATTAATAAACTGTGCATCAATATCAGCAAACACAACGCTGTGACACGTTATATAAAAACACTCTTAGTTCTTCTTGGAGGTCACAAACACTTGTGAAACACGAGAAAACCATTTCCGGTCGCATTTTATTTGGATTTCAGAATAAATGTGTAAAACTGCACGAAAACTATGAATTTGAGTTCTTCAGGGATTTTTAAAGGTCAAAATGTTTGGAATAACAATAGCAATAGCCTATTAAAGATATGATGTGTGAAATGTTGCAATATTTTTTAAACTAATTTGTAAACATAGAAAAAAATCTATATTTTTGCAAATTTAACAAGCAAAATTACATAATGAACATAAAGAAATAAAAATAATAGAGACATCTTCAGATCCTTTACATAAGTAAAAGTCATGCCACCGGTGTAAAAACACACTTCATGCATTCAAATAAAAAAAAAAAACTGTCATGTCCATCTTCAAAGGGATCCGTTGACCTCTGACCTCCAGATGTGTGGATGTAAATGGGTTCTCTGGGTCCCCACCAGTCTCCCCTTTACAGTCATGCCCACTTTCTGATAGTCCCAGTCAGTCTGGATCAAGTCCTAGTCAAGTCAGCACTCTGACACACTGACAGCTGTTGTTGTCTGTTGGGCTGCAGTTTGTTCTGATTGGAGCAGATTGTTGATGCTAAAGTCAGAACCTGGGAGGGTTTCTGGTCAATATCTGGTATTGATTAGTGTTGTTATTGATTTACAATAATAACTATATACGTACAGTATATTTACATAAAGCAGCATATTTGTCCACTCCATGTTGATAAGAGGATTAAAAACTTGACTAATCCCTTTAAGGTTCATTTTGAACAGATACAAATGTGTGATTAATCAAGACTAACTATGGACAATCATGCCATTAATTGCGATTAAATAATTGATTGACAGCCCTATAAAAAACTATTTGTGGTCTAATACTAATATAATAAATTAATTAAGTCCTTCCTAAAACAACAGATCATATAATGTACCTGCATTCACTTGGCACTTTATTCACATTGATGAAACTGGAGTTACGTTCATTAAAGTTAAAGTTGATTTAATAATAATAATAATAATAATAAAACTAATTTAATACGCTGAATCACTTTTTTCAAACTGAGGATTTTATTTTCCTGGATTTGTAATTTTCTTTTGTGGTGATAACGTGAGGGGGCTCGTACAAGCACGAGGGCTTCAAGGTTGGAAACCACTGGTCCCATTACGCCATCACGATACATGATTTTATTCTGAAAATTCGTCTCAGTGACACACCGGAAAAAGAAAGTCTATTTGTGCGTGTATGAGTGTGTGTGTTGCTCCAGATAACTCGTGTCAAATAAGAGGCACTATAGACCTCCTCCTCCTCGCTATCGCCACCGAGAGGGTTTCCTCTTATTTTTTGCGGAAGTGATGACAATTTTCCATATAAGCTACAGTATTGTATTGCACAATCGCTAACTGAGCGCCATGTGGCATTCACATCGCGCGGTGGACCCTATAATCAAACTCTTTGAGATCATAACTGAAATAATTAGTAATGATTATCAGCTGAGACACAGTGTTCCAAATGCTTTTATTGTGAAGTCAACAATATGCTTCGTTTCCATAAAAGCAAATCTAATGTAAACAGACCGGAAGAACACACTTAAAAAATAAATTAAATAAAGGATAATAATAATAATAATAATAATAATATACATTAATTAACTAATGATAACATAAAACCTACTACTACAGCCAATAATAATAATAATAATAACAATAATAATAATAATTTGACCTGTAAAATGTTTGCTCACCTATCAAATAAAAGCCCAGTAACCAGCCTGACCCTGTTTGAGACACATTAAGATAAGATAAGGTAAGATATTCCTTTATTAGTCCCACAGTGGGGAAATTCACATTATGTGACATAACAGCCCAAACTAAAGGGAAGCAACAATAGCGCGTCTTCCTACTACTTTATCTCACTTTGTGAGTCAGAATAACACAGTTTTCATGTCTTATTTTTAGCGGATATGTAGGTTATGGCACATGTGGGACAGAAAGACAGAGTCTAGCCATCTCAGAGCTGCAGGATGTGCGCATGTCAATCCCTCCTGCTCAACCTGAAGCTCTTCCTTCACATCGTCTTTATTTGGTCATCACATGAAATCCACTGCCACAGTGTCCCCGGGTACTTCCTGGTGCATTTCCTGAGTTACTATTTCACTGTTTTTTAAATATATATTGTCCATATTCTCTCGAGTGTTTAGGGGTTGTCTTTCACAGTAGCCCACGCCCGTGCATGGGATGAAGTCATGTTTATTATGTAATCATCTCGGGCCAGACAGCATTCTTAAATAATACGAGCTCAAACCGCTCATAAAGTGCGCGTCAACACCCACAGATGTTGTATTCTTTAACACATAATACACGGACGGAATATTTTCCTCGCATTCCTGACTCTCGGAACAGCGCGCATGCGCAGAAGACACTCAGCGTTGGCCTTATTTGGATATGGTAATGAGTGGCTCCGAACGGCCAATGAGAAATGGGTTTTGCGCACGTGACGCCGACAGAGCGCTTGGGAGGCGGGGCCTAGCGCGGAGCTCCGGCTAAAAGCGGCGGACAAGCCACAGCGCATTCAGTGTAGGGCGAAGCAGGGGCACACTATGAGGGGGAACTTTGTTACTATGAAACTTAGGAATTATTGCAAAATATTGTAAAAATTCTCAAAATCCCTCGTGAATCAATAAGCTGCCCCTAGGGTGTGAGCTTTTTAGGTTAGTTCGCCCGGAAAGGGCTTCTCCACTCACTATTCTTACACTTTTTTTGAAAGAATGTGTGAGACAGACAGTTAGCCAGCTAGTGCTAGCTAGCTAGCTAGCTAGCTGAGGGCTGACACAGGCGGCAGGAGAACAAAAGATTTTTGTTTTTTGTGCGTTTTGGCCGGTTGTACTGACACCAAGTCCATGCAGAACGTGTCATTACCATCACAATGCCCGTGTTACTTTTTCTGATAGACACGTCCGCTTCAATGAACCAGCGCACCCATCTGGGCACTACCTATCTGGACATAGCAAAAGGCGCTGTTGAGACTTTTATGAAGGTACTGTAACCACGGGACACACTCATGTTGGGAGATCCCGAAGCCGACCTGTCGATAAATAACTCTCTGCTATTTCCACAGCTCAGAGGGAGAGATCCGGCCAGCCGAGGGGACCGGTATATGTTGGTAAATTTTGAAGACGTTCCGTTCGGGATAAAGGTAGAGTTTGTTTTCGGGTCATGTCCAGCTTTGCATTGCGCAGATTGACTGCCTGTCCCTGTCCCTGTCCCCGTCCCCGTCCCCGTCCCTGCCTCCACCGCTCCACCACGTTGTGATCACTATCACCAGTTATTGTGTCGAGAAAAGATCTTCAGGAGGAGCTTTCATACCCCTTTTAAAACATGGCCGACATTTTGTTTCAGTGTGAGCAGCAAGGAACTCTGGGTGTTATTTATACAGCGAGGAGGTGATAGTGAGGGGGGAGGAGGAGGAGGAGGAGGAGGAGGAAGAGGAGGAGGTGACAGGCCAGCTTACTTTACTTGTTTAGACTGAAGATCTGACCAAACAACGTGATGTGGAGTCTCTGCTCCAGATGTTTTCTGTCACATGCAGCTCAGCCTCTCTGCTGTTGTCACATCTGTAGTAATGAGTGGAAACACCAGCCACAGTGATGCAGAGCTGCTGAAACCACCAGGTAGAGGAGAAAATACTCATCTGTGGCTTGTCTGGGCAAAAATCTGCGATTAGGAACATTAAAACTCACTTACAAAGACATCAGAAGCTATCGTAAAATTTGGCAGCAGGATAAGGGCATCCTAATCAATTATAGACTGATACATGCACTTTATTGATCCCAAATTTAGAAATTCATGAAATATAGAAGTCTATGTATTGTATACTTTTATAATAGTACTTTCTGGTGTGTTATGTGCTGAAATCTGCTGTATTTATTAAAACACATTAGCATAAATACTCATTAGAAGCTACATTAAAAGGAGTATCAGGATTAATTTATTACAGATAACATGCTGTGATGAAGAAATCACATTTTTGTATATGCAAAAAGCAGAAATTTGTATTTGGTTTGTGTGTGCATAAATCTGCTATTAAGAACACATCAAAACTAAACTTAAATTAGCAGCAGGATCACAGGATATATCTTTATCTTGAACGATAGAAGAACTCTATGTCCTGTATATTTTTATAGCAATACTTTCTGTTATGTGCAAAAATCTGCTCCTATAAAGGGGCAACCGCATTAACATAAATACACAGTAGAAGCTACATTAAAAGGAGTACAAGGATTAATTTATTACAGATAACATGCTGTGATGAAGAAAGCGGTTTGGTTTGTGTAAAATCTGCTATAAGAAACATTAAAACACAGGAACATAAATCCACAGTAGAAGCTACATAAAAAGGAGCAGCAGGATCAGGGTTTACCTAAATATATCATAGAAAAATAGCCTAGAAATAAACTTACCTCCATCAGCTAAAGCGCTTCACCGTCACTAATATATGTCCAGTATCTGCTGTGATGAAGAAATAGAAACTACACTACACAACCACTACAACTGACTGATTTCCTCCCTTTATATAGCAGGACTCTGGTGTGATATGTACGATTGGCTGAAATCAAATATTTAGTCTCTCTCCCAGTTTACCATAAATTATATTTCTAAGCACAGGATAATGAAAGCAGAATATTTATTTTACTTCAAGTTTTTTATTTATCATGTAGACAACAACAACATTCCACACTGACGGTAAGAGATATTTCAGTGTGTCCACAACCTCAGTATGAACGCAGTAGTAGGTGAACTGCATACTATTTAAAGTGAAATATTACAGGATGCAAAAGCAGGACACAATGCAACAAGCTAACTCCAGTTACGTTGATAACAGACGTCGACGGACCGCTCTGTGACAGCAGCGCTTCACTTTAACTATCAGATTTGACTTTGTTAGGCGAGATTATATATTTTAAATTAATTCAGACGTTTATTCTCACAAACTGTCGTTTTGGTCACACAAGGTTGGTTGCCATGGTTACACACCTCTAACCGAAAACGTTCATGCTACTGTTTAGTCACATAGTCTGTTTAACGAGAGGACGCACAGCGAGTGTGTAGTGCAGAGTTATGAGCTTTCAGACGAAGTCGTTATCCATTTTGTACGTGCAAAAATCAGAAATTTGTCTTTGGTTTGTATAAAATGATCTGCTATTAGAAATATTAAAACACATCAGCATAAATACACAATAGAAGCTCCATTAAAGGAGCAGCAGGATCAGGGTTTCCTCAATATATTACCTCCACCTGTAAAAGAGCTTCACTGTCACTTATATATCTGCGCTGGTGAAGAAATAGAAACGTATAGCAGTACTTTCTGCTGTGATATGTGTGATTGGCTAAAATCCCATATATTTGTAAACCTAGAGGAGGACACAAATTTTATTTCAGATAAATTATTTATTAGATGCACAACAGTTAAATAGAAGCATCCTTAAAGGGCCAGTGTACAACATTTCAAGGGATCTATTAGCTGAAATGGAATGTCATATTCATAATTTTAATCAGTGTATAATCACCTTATAATAAGAATAATTGTTGTGTTCATTAGCTTAGTATGAGTCCTTGGTATCTGCACAGGGATCAGGTCCTCTTCAGAGTCCTCCCTGTTTCTACAGTAGCCCAGAACAGACCAACCAAACTGCGGCTCCAGAGAGAGGCCTTAAGGTTTTTACGTTACCTGAAGGTCATCGTAGTTCTCTGACAGGCTAATGTGAGCTGCAGAGTGTTAAACCGTGGCACCGCCAGCCGCCGTCTGACTTCCTGTTATCCTACAGTAGTGTTACTACTGTACAATGTAAATGTAAATCAGCTTATATCGTCACACTGAACACAGCTCACAGGCGAATTCAGCTTCTACATTTAAGCCATCTCACTATAGTAGGAGTAGCTACTGTACACCAGCCAGGGAGCGGTTTGGAGGTCCGGTGCCTTGCTCCAGGGCACTTTGGCAGCGCCCAGGAGGCAAACTAGCACCTCTCCAGCTACCAGTCCACACTGTACTTTGTCTGTATGGAGACTTGAACCAGCGACCCTCCGGTTGCCAAGCTAAGTCCCCACTGAGCTCCTGCCGCCTGGCCTTATTACAGTAAAGATGGCGTCTGAGGGAGGAGCACAGCGTTTCCACGGGTTTAACACACGGCAGCTAACGCTACCGCCATCCTGGAAAGGGAGGAGTGAGGGGAGGGGGACTCAGTTGGTTGCAGTCTGCAACCACACCACTAGATGCCTCCAAATCCTGCACACTGGACCTTTAAGTCTCAGGCTTCCTCCTGCTATGCTCATTAAGTATAATAAAATAGAAACAGTCGTTCAAGTTTAAGGGATTACATGAACATGCAATATAACAGAAATAAAGAAAATAAATTAGTAATGGCAAAAGAATAGACTAAACAAGAATGTAGTAAATATATATATATATATATATATATATATATATATATATATATATATATATTGTGTGTGTGTGTGTAATGGTACATAGATCACGTCACAATATTTTTGACCAAATACCTTGATATTGATATTGTGGGGTTGACCACTAAATATTTACACCGTTGCTAAATAATTATCTGTAATGTGGATTTAATGACTGAGAGGATCAATAATAATAAATCAGTCTTCACTGTAATGAAGCCGTAAAACCAGGAAAACACTCTCATTCCACATTAAGATATCCAGAGTCTGAGACGATATGTGGTCTCATAACACAATATCGATATATTACCGAGCCCTAATAATGTAAGAGATGAGCTCAGCAGTCTTATTTGTGATCCATTGATTAAGAACATTATTGGTAGCACATCACTGATGCACATGAAAAGGAAAACAACTGGACATTATTGATGCATTTAAAGAAAAAATATGTAAATGTAAATATATGTATTTATTTTTAAATAAAAATAAATCAAATAATTTATTTTTTATTAAAAAATATATAAATATATAAAAGTATTTTTAAGCAAAAATGACTAACATAATTATTCATAATAATTTTAATTTGAATATTGTATTTATATAGTTGTCTTTTATTAGGCTATAATTCAGTATCACTTGACATATAGATTGATTTGTTCCTATATTTTAGTGTCATACTTGAGATGAAGCCGATGTCAGATTTCATAAACCCAAACCAGGTATACGGTAGATAAGATAAGTAAACAATAAAGATATGAAGACGCAAACAGATAAAATGTTTGTCAGACAGAACAGAACAAAGCTCATCATTAAAAGATGAGATTTCCTTTTATTACTGACTTTACTAATATAACTTTCAGTCCACAAGACTTAAATAACCCGTCCAACGTCTGTCCAACATATGGATTTATAAATAATCTACTTAGATATTTATACATTATCTACCGGGATATTTATACATTATCTACCGGGATATTTATACATTATCTAAGTAGATATTTATACATTATCTAAGTAGATATTTATACATTATGTACGGAGATATTTATACATTATCTACCGGGATATTTATATATTATCTACCGGGATATTTATACATTATCTACTGGGATATTTATACATTATCTACAGGGATATTTATACATTATGTACGGAGATATTTATACATTATGTACGGAGATATTTATACATTATCTACCGGGATATTTATATATTATCTACCGGGATATTTATACATTATCTACCGGGATATTTATATATTATCTACTGGGATATTTATACATTATCTACCGGGATATTTATACATTATCTACTGGGATATTTATACATTATCTACAGGGATATTTATACATTATCTAAGTAGATATTTATACATTATGTACGGAGATATTTATACATTATCTACCGGGATATTTATATATTATCTACCGGGATATTTATACATTATGTACGGAGATATTTATACATTATCTACTGGGATATTTATACATTATCTACAGGAGATATTTATACATTATCTACAGGGATATTTATACATTATCTAAGTAGATATTTATACATTATCTACCGGGATATTTATACATTATCTACTGGGATATTTATACATTATCTACTGGGATATTTATACATTATCTAAGTAGATATTTATACATTATCTACCGGGATATTTATACATTATCTACTGGGATATTTATACATTATCTAATGTAGATATTTATACATTATCTAAGTAGATATTTATACATTATCTAAGGAGATATTTATATGTTATGTACGTAGATATTTATACATTATCTACTGGGATATTTATACATTATCTAAGTAGATATTTATACATTATGTAAGTAGATATTTATACATTATCTAAGTAGATATTTATACATTATGTAAGTAGATATTTATACATTATCTACGTAGATATTTATACATTATCTACTGGGATATTTATACATTATCTAAGTAGATATTTATACATTATCTACGGAGATATTTATACATTATCTACTGGGATATTTATACATTATCTAAGTAGATATTTATACATTATCTAAGTAGATATTTATACATTATCTAAGTAGATATTTATACATTATCTAAGCAGATATTTATACATTATGTAAGTAGATATTTATATGTTATGTACGTAGATATTTATATATAATCTCCTGAAATAAAAAGTAGATTGGACCAGATCGTCAGAGAGTGACGTGCCGGCGGCAGCAGCCTGGTAGCTGGTAGAGAGGAAGTGACCTGTATACCGTATAGTTTATGTTTATCAGCTCACAGTCATAATAGTAAAAAGTCAAACATTTACTTTTTACTTCTGCAGAAGTTGTTCACAGCAGCGGGGGGGGTCATCCCTTCAACACACTGACTCAGAGGAACATGACTGAGAACATAAAGGTCTCTGTAATGCAGCTGATTAGGAGGACGCCGAGTCCACAGGACCCTGGGAGTACACTCTGTACAGTCTGGGTCGGTTTCTCTAACATGCTTATATTCTGTGATCTTTGTTTAAAGGCTGGATGGAAGGAGAGCCACGCCACGTTCATGACCGAGCTGAGGAACCTGCAGGCAGCCGGACTCACGTCTATCGGCCAGTCCCTGAGGACCGCTTTTGATTTACTCAATCTCAATCGATTAGTGACGGGGATAGACAACTATGGACAGGTACGTAGCGCTGCAGAGCCAGGTTGATGACGGTGTTGAGATGAGGAGGTGCTGTACACCCCCACAGACCCCCCAAACCCCCATTCCCAGTCTTACAAGCATCAGCCACCTGCATACTGTGACCCCCACACACCCTCAGGCCCTGTTCACACCTGGTGTTAATATGCAACCTGAGAGATCTGATCTCACTTCCCCAGTCTCTATGCACATGAACATCTAGTAAGCACATCTAATATTACAGTAGACGTGATGGGGTCAGGTCTTAAAACATACAGGGTCAGGTCTTAAAACATACAGGGTCAGGTCTTAAAACATACAGGGTCAGGTCTTAAAACATACAGGGTCAGGTCTTAAAACATACAGGGTCAGGTCTTAAAACATACAGGGTCAGGTCTTATAATATACAGGGTCAGGTCTTAAAACATACAGGGTCAGGTCTTAAAACATACAGGGTCAGGTCTTAAAATATACAGGGTCAGGTCTTAAAACATACAGGGTCAGGTCTTATAATATACAGGGTCAGGTCTTAAAACATACAGGGTCAGGTCTTAAAACATACAGGGTCAGGTCTTAAAACATACAGGGTCTTATACAGGGCAGGTCTTATAACATACAGGGTCAGGTCTTAAAACATACAGGGTCAGGTCTTAAAACATACAGGGTCTTATACAGGGTCAGGTCTTAAAACATACAGGGTCAGGTCTTAAAACATACAGGGTCAGGTCTTAAAACATACAGGGTCAGGTCTTATAACATACAGGGTCAGGTCTTAAAACATACAGGGTCAGGTCTTAAAACATACAGGGTCAGGTCTTAAAATATACAGGGTCAGGTCTTAAAATATACAGGGTCAGGTCTTATAACATACAGGGTCAGGTCTTAAAACATACAGGATCAGGTCTTATAACATACAGGGTCAGGTCTTAAAACATACAGGGTCAGGTCTTAAAACATACAGGGTCAGGTCTTAAAATATACAGGGTCAGGTCTTAAAATATACAGGGTCAGGTCTTATAATATACAGGGTCAGGTCTTATAACATACAGGGTCAGGTCTTATAACATACAGGGTCAGGTCTTAAAACATACAGGGTCAGGTCTTATAACATACAGGGTCAGGTCTTAAAACATACAGGGTCAGGTCTT
This sequence comes from Pterois miles, assembly GCA_947000775.1. Lineage (NCBI taxonomy): Eukaryota > Metazoa > Chordata > Actinopteri > Perciformes > Scorpaenidae > Pterois > Pterois miles. The sequence goes on along the minus strand of CAMQGK010000040.1, from coordinate 432,370 downwards.
AAAACATACAGGGTCAGGTCTTATAACATACAGGGTCAGGTCTTATAATATACAGGGTCAGGTCTTATAACATACAGGGTCAGGTCTTATAACATACAGGGTCTTATACAGGGTCAGGTCTTGTAACATACAGGGTCAGGTCTTAAAACATACAGGGTCAGGTCTTAAAACATACAGGGTCAGGTCTTAAAACATACAGGGTCAGGTCTTAAAACATACAGGGTCAGGTCTTAAAACATACAGGGTCAGGTCTTAAAACATACAGGGTCAGGTCTTGTAACATACACGGTCAGGTCTTGTAACATACAGGGTCAGGTCTTGTAATATACAGGGTCAGGTCTTGTAATAGACAGGGTCAGGTCTTGTAACATACAGGGTCAGGTCTTGTAACATACCCGGTCAGGTCTTGTAACATACAGGGTCAGGTCTTGTAACATACAGGGTCAGGTCTTATAATATACAGGGTCAGGTCTTATAATATACAGGGTCAGGTCTTATAATATACAGGGTCAGGTCTTGTAACATACAGGGTCAGGTCTTGTAACATACAGGGTCAGGTCTTATAATATACAGGGTCAGGTCTTGTAACATACAGGGTCAGGTCTTGTAACATACAGGGTCAGGTCTTGTAACATACAGGGTCAGGTCTTGTAACATACAGGGTCAGGTCTTGTAACATACAGGGTCAGGTCTTGTAACATACAGGGTCAGGTCTTGTAACATACAGGGTCAGGTCTTGTAACATACAGGGTCAGGTCTTAAAACATACAGGGTCTTATACAGGGTCAGGTCTTATAACATACAGGGTCAGGTCTTATACAGGGTCAGGTCTTAAAACACAGGGTCTTATACAGGGTCAGGTCTTATAACATACAGGGTCAGGTCTTGTAACATACAGGGTCAGATCTTGTAACATACAGGGTCAGGTCTTATAATATACAGGGTCAGGTCTTATAATATACAGGGTCAGGTCTTGTAACATACAGGGTCAGGTCTTATAATATACAGGGTCAGGTCTTATAATATACAGGGTCAGGTCTTGTAACATACAGGGTCAGGTCTTATAATATACAGGGTCAGGTCTTGTAACATACAGGGTCAGGTCTTGTAACATACAGGGTCAGGTCTTGTAACATACCCGGTCAGGTCTTGTAACAGACAGGGTCAGGTTTTGTAACATACAGGGTCAGGTCTTGTAACATACAGGGTCAGGTCTTGTAACATACAGGGTCAGGTCTTGTAATAGACAGGGTCAGGTCTTGTAACATACAGGGTCAGGTCTTGTAACATACAGGGTCAGGTCTTATAATATACAGGGTCAGGTCTTATAATATACAGGGTCAGGTCTTATAATATACAGGGTCAGGTCTTGTAACATACAGGGTCAGGTCTTGTAACATACAGGGTCAGGTCTTATAATATACAGGGTCAGGTCTTATAACATACAGGGTCAGGTCTTGTAACATACAGGGTCAGGTCTTGTAACATACAGGGTCAGGTCTTATAACATACAGGGTCAGGTCTTGTAACATACAGGGTCAGGTCTTGTAACATACAGGGTCAGGTCTTGTAACATACAGGGTCAGGTCTTGTAACATACAGGGTCAGGTCTTATAACATACAGGGTCAGGTCTTGTAACATACAGGGTCAGGTCTTGTAACATACAGGGTCAGGTCTTGTAACATACAGGGTCAGGTCTTATAACATACAGGGTCAGGTCTTATAACATACAGGGTCAGGTCTTGTAACATACAGGGTCAGGTCTTGTAACATACAGGGTCAGGTCTTATAATATACAGGGTCAGGTCTTGTAACATACAGGGTCAGGTCTTGTAACATACAGGGTCAGGTCTTATAACATACAGGGTCAGGTCTTATAACATACAGGGTCAGGTCTTGTAACATACAGGGTCAGGTCTTGTAACATACAGGGTCAGGTCTTGTAACATACAGGGTCAGGTCTTGTAACATACAGGGTCAGGTCTTATAACATACAGGGTCAGGTCTTGTAACATACAGGGTCAGGTCTTGTAACATACAGGGTCAGGTCTTATAACATACAGGGTCAGGTCTTATAACATACAGGGTCAGGTCTTGTAACATACAGGGTCAGGTCTTGTAACATACAGGGTCAGGTCTTATAACATACAGGGTCAGGTCTTATAACATACAGGGTCAGGTCTTGTAACATACCCGGTCAGGTCTTGTAACAGACAGGGTCAGGTCTTATAACATACAGGGTCAGGTCTTATAACATACAGGGTCAGGTCTTATAACATACAGGGTCAGGTCTTGTAACATACCCGGTCAGGTCTTGTAACAGACAGGGTCAGGTCTTATAACATACAGGGTCAGGTCTGGAGTCTGGTATCTGATGTATGGTCAGTAGGTCTTATGAAGACTGTACTCTGTAGATCATGTAAACCATAATATCTGCTCATTTAGGCCTCACAGCTACTATAAATATACAGCTGCTAATGTTCTATATAAAACTTGGTTCAGTGTTTAAAATAACTGAATTTTTCCTCTTCGTAGGGAAGGAATCCATTCTTCCTCGAACCTGCCATCATAATCGCCATCACCGACGGCAACAAGTTGACCAGCAGCAGTGGAGTCCAAGACGAGGTCAGCTTCCTGTCTGATCGCGCTCAATGTTTCCATCCGATCTCGGTCACTGCGGAGGCTAGCATTACGTTCACAGGACGGCAGAGTGTGTTTTTAACAGATGAATAATCCTATAAACCAGTCCTCCCAGACTGACCACTCACATTATCACAGCTTACCTGTCTAAAGGTGAGTCGTCACTATCTTAAAGGGACAGTTCAGGTGTTTCTCAGTGTGGCTGTATGAGGTATTTATCCATCGTCAGAGTATTACTACAGTAGATGTTAGTGTTAGTAGAAACCGACAGGAACAAAGCGATGCACAGCTGTGGACGGATTTATGACACCTAAAAAAACCTAGATCCATTTAAGTGTACACTCTATTTCTAATATTTTCACAGCTTTATCTCGCCATCAGGCAGCTATACAGTCTGTTTCTGATGGGACCTGGACCTGTTATCTCTGCTCTCTTCGAAGCCACCAGACTCCATTTACAAAAACAGCAATTTTACCTCACTGCAATATACTGCTTTGGACAGGAGCAGCCACTAAACGCATTTTAGACACCTAAAAAAATCTATATATGTGGAATATTTCCGCTGCCTGGCAGACTCGTGTCAGATATCTAGCAGGCTAAATATGTGGACCTGTCAGGGACTCTGGCCACGCGCTACAGCCAATGAGAGTGCGAGACACGGGTTGATGGTAAACCTGGAGGAGGAGGGGTCACCTGGAACAACAGGAGCTAACTGGATGTGCTGCGCTGCAACATGATGAAGTTGTTGTTACACCAAGAGGGACAGATGGTTAAATAGAGTGGAAACTGGTGGAAACTGCATATATTATGAACACGTGCCAATAACAACGATGGCATGTCTCACGTTTGGTATCACCTCATTTAATGCGCATTTCTCACATGTTTTTGTGACAAAACGTAGTCTGGAGACCTCATCAGGGATTCCTGATTACAAGACAGCAAGTTGTGTAGTGAGAACAGTACAGAGATGTGACCACTTAGAAAGTCCTGCCGTGAGAAAAATATTACGAATCAATATTCACTGTAAACCATCCAGTGATATTAAAGAGGAGAGCTTCCTGCTCTGTTTGTCATCATATTGTCCATCATGGTGCATCTTCATGTTGTCATTAACGCTGCGTCCTCCGTCCAGCTCCACCTGCCTCTGACCACGCCGCTGCCCGGTAGCGAGCTGACCAAGGAACCCTTCCGCTGGGACCAGCGTCTGTTCGCTCTGGTGCTGCGCATCGCCGGCAACGCCTCGGTGGAGCCCGAACCCCTCGGTGGTGTCCCGCCTGATGACTCTCCTATCACCCCCATGTGTGAGGTCACTGGAGGTAGGAGCTGGTGTTCACAGTTCATGTATATTAAGATCTTAAAGGGGCAGATAAAGGTCAGTTTACTGGGCATGAGGAGGACTACATTAATTACATTAATGTAACAATGCAGGATTTATTTTGAGTCAAGACTTTAAATATTTGACAGAAAACCTTAAAGCAATAATCTGTCACTGTCTGTCTCAGGATGAGGCAACACAGTGGTGATGAAAGCCTTGTTGCATTCACAGTATTATGAACCGGGTGTGTGGCGACATTTCCAGGAAAAATCACAAGGGGCAACACAGTTAGTGATGCGTTTTCCATTAGCAAGCAGTGATTGGTCCACCAGGGAGGGTGGGAGGGGCTAACCAACTCGGTCTCACGGGAAGGCGTATAAATACCATGACATTACACAGACATTCTGCGTGTCGTCAATACGTGTTTTAGCCTTTTCACTAGTCATTTGTAGCCACATAAAAGACCGAAGTTAGGTTGAGGCAAGAAATTCACTTAGTTAGGGTAAGGGAAAACATCATGGCTGGACTTAAAATAAGTAAATTAAGTAAAACACATACAGAAAAAACTACAGGGTACACGTCACAATCATCACTAATGCAGCTTACAAATCAAGACACTGGTCAGTAACAGTCTAGAAGACGGGTCTGCTGGTTAAAAGTCCTGTGTTTGTTGGACCACCTCACCATTAGAGGACTTTCTGTCTTTTCATACTCCATCACTAACTCTTTCCGTAGTATTTATTAGGGTCGGACGGTACATTTATGGTCCAGCAGGAGGCTAATTTCCAACTTCATTTTAAACATGTTTTTCATTTATTTGTCAGAATAAGTCAACAACTGTTTGTCTTCACAACAGCAGACTAACATCAGGAACAAAACTCCTCTGCATTATCACATCTGATGGTTGGACTTCTGATCTAATAGAAAAGTGACTGAGTTATTTAAAATAATTAATAAATAACCTAATAAACTAATTATAGCCTCAGACCATCAACAGAAAATAAGATAAAAACAGTAACATTCACGAGGCCTGCACCACATGAGGAAGTGTTTATTGATCTCCAAATCAGTATTACAATGCTTTGTTTTTTGTTTTTGTTTTCTTCAAATATATACATTAGGCCTGCACGATATGAGGAAGAATTTTACACGTTTGCTATTCGCTGTTAGCCAGTGAGCTAACATGCGGTGACCAGTTCGTAACATGTCTTTACAGGATGCATGGCATGCAGAACTGTGTACTGAGCTGTTGCAATAGACTAACTCTTCAGCTCACTTGTGTGCGACACATGCTGTTTTATTCTACGTTAAAGAGTAAAACGGTTTCTACGGCTGAACAACGACAAGATTGATGACTGTAAACAGTCAAGGAGTAATTATGGATGAAGGTTAGACGTTAGAAAGCTCAGATTGGAGGGCCCAGACCCCTCCAGCCTGTAGAATAATGACACCAACAGTGTTTAGATCCGTTCCCTATAAGCCTCACTTCCATGTATACGACCCACGGATGTATTCAGAGAACTGCATCCAGTGTTGGAGGCGGGGCCCTGTTCATTACTATGAAAGTTGCTCAGTTTTTTTACCAATGGCGTGCCATTTTACATTATTGTTGAATCCTGGGCCTGTTGTCTTTGCGTTCTGTGTTGCCAGCAGTAACACCACTTGGAAAGACTAGGAGGGCAAAGTGTCCACTTTAAATAAGGTCCACTCGTAGACGTGGACTGGTATCGTCACGCCGCCTGGTTGATGAGGAGGACAGAGCAGAGTGATGCTGATGGCAGGTTCAGATTAACACAGACAGAGATCTCTGTGCTGCTGAATGCAGATCATCACACTGCTCCATTGTCAGCGGCGGTCTACAGTACAGGCTGCTGTCCATTCCTGCTGATGGCAGAGCTGACACAGAGCCACGGCCCATTCAAATGACTGAGTGAACGGGTGCATGACAAGGTCATCGGAGGTCAAGTTAGAGCCTGAATTAGACCAATCAGATGGCCGATGCTGCAGCAGATAATACACTACAGCAGGTTCACAGATGTAGAGATTGATGTTTGCATGGCAGTAGAGGACACTGAATAAAAAGTGGAATATCTATCAGTTTATTTGCTTCATTTATTAGTGTGATTAAGTATTTTAATCGATTGACAGCCCTAATATAATCTATATCAAATACTGTGTGTGTGTGTGTTGCAGGTCGTTCGTACAGCGTGTTCTCTCAGCGGATGTTGAATCAGTGTCTGGAGTCTCTGGTGCAGAAGATCCAGAGTGGAGTGGTGATCAACTTTGAGAAGACGGGTCCTGATCCTCCTCCTCTAGAGGGTAGGGGATGCCCCGCCTGTCTTCACCCCTGTTTCTAAAAGATCTGCTGCTCTACATCTGTGTGATTAACTAGTACAGACTGTTTTCTTCTGTGTAGCAGCTGCTGGATGTCACTGTTTAACCTCCACCTCCAGCTTTTAACTGTGTTTTTCTTTCTTTACCTGCTGACGGTTGTTTTACTGGGTCTGTGTTCGTCCAGACGCTCCAGCTGAGGCGGTGAAGTCCGGTCCACAGGCTTGGCACTGTTGTCACAAGCTGATCTACGTCCGACCCAACCCGAAAACTGGTGTTCCCATCGGCCACTGGCCCGTCCCAGAGGCCTTCTGGCCGGACCAAAATTCTCCCACGCTGGTAAGAAATTCAAATCGCTAAATCATGAAAATATTTGGTTTGACCATTGTTTTTTGTAGTTAGATGTCCCACTGGTGAATACTGAAGCCTTTATGTGTCTTATAAAAGCCGGTTCCAAACAAGTGGCTAAATGAGACGACTAAACATTATCACACAGACTCTCGTCGTCCTTTACAGCCTTGTTGTGTTTATACTCGCGCTCATGTGACCGCAATGTAGTTGGTTTATAGCCTAACATTAGCTTTTACTGCTGCTGATTACATTCACACTTCAGAAATCATAAAGTGGTGTTCATCAGAGGAGATTAAGAACAAAACATGCCAGTATCATAAACATTTGTTTACCACAGAGATTATTTTCTGTAATAATCCAAAACCCAGTGGAACAATCCCATTGGCTGTTAATGGGGGGGAACCAGGGAGATGACCACTTCCTGTTAGTGGAGGGAACCAGATTACCACTTCATGTTAGTGGAGGAAACCAGGGAGATGATCACTTCCTGTTAGTGGAGGGAACCAGATGATCACGTCCTGTTAGTGGAGGGAACCAGATGATCACTTCCTGTTAGTGGAGGGAACCAGATGACCACTTCCTGTTAGTGGAGGGAACCAGATGACCACTTCCTGTTAGTGGAGGGAACCAGATGATCACTTCCTGTTAGTGGAGGGAACCAGATGATCACGTCCTGTTAGTGGAGGGAACCAGATGATCACTTCCTGTTAGTGGAGGGAACCAGATGATCACTTCCTGTTAATGGAGGGAACCAGATGATCACTTCCTGTTAGTGGAGGGAACCAGATGATCACGTCCTGTTAGTGGAGGGAACCAGATGATCACTTCCTGTTAGTGGAGGGAACCAGATGACCACTTCCTGTTAATGGAGGGAACCAGATGACCACTTCCTGCTAGTGGAGGGAACCAGATGACCACTTCCTGTTAATGGAGGGAACCAGATGATCACTTCCTGTTAGTGGAGGGAACCAGATGACTACTTCCTGCTAGTGGAGGGAACCAGATGACCACTTCCTGTTAGGGAGGGAACCAGATGACCACTCCCTGTTAGTGGAGGGAACCAGATGACTACTTCCTGTTAGTTGAGGGAACCAGATGACCACTTCCTGTTAGTGGAGGGAAAACAGAAATCAGAGAAACAGATTTTTAGGAAGGAATCCTAACTGTCACTGACATGAAGACAACAACTCCCATGATGCCACGCTGCTCCACCACCTCTGTTATTATTGCTTTGATTGAGGGACCCCTAGTGGCAGAAAATTACACACTGTTGAATTTCTTGCATCCATGTCAGTATTTATTTATGACCCTAAAGTCCTGCAAATATTATCTTTACTTCATTTTGTTTACAAAGAATATAAAATAAATTAAATTAAAGATGTAATAAGGGAAAAAGACATACAAATATGTATATTGTTTGTTTACATGGTCACTGAACATAAAACAGTTTTTTTTTTCAATAATAGTGGAGCCGAAAGGAAAGTTAATAAAACAGAGTTATGAGGCCAAATAGAACAAATAAAGGCCCAGCACTGATATATATATTTAGATATATTACTGTATTACTGTATATAGGTTGTTTCTTGTCTTTTCTCAGTTTTTGAATTTTCTGAATTTTTTGTATAAATAAACAATAAAAAACAGTGGATAAAAAGTTTTACAGAACTTATTTTTAAGAAAACACAGAAAACAAATAAAAATACCAAAAGGAAAAAAATAAAGTTAAGATAAGATATTCCTTTATTAGTCTCGCAGTGGAGAAATTCACAACATATTATGTTTAATATAAATATCAGATTGTGAATTCAGAGTGAAATATAAATGTCTATTATTAGAACTGCGGTGCAGGATGTTGATGTTATGCAACGTGGACTATGACGCCATGTTTCTTCTGCAGATGCAGACAGTACCCTTCAGTGTAGCGGGACTCTCAGCTGGTCGCCGTAGCGACGGCAGGTGAAACTGCGTCTTCATCATTTCAAAGGCAGCTGAACGAGAGCGTTTGCTCTTCACCCTAGCGTACGCCGTAGTTTTGCGAGTTTGTGCAGGATGTCTGGTCACGATTCTCTCTGACCAATCGGTGGTCTGCAAGGTTTTAACCCCGCCTCCTGGTATCGGCTCAGCTTGACTGAGGTGGTACCAAAAATCAAGTGGTTCTCTTGGTACCAGACACAAGTTTACTGATGGAAACACTAAAATTGCTGTTCAGATGTGGACTGGACTGGACTGCTTGGTGGAAATGTGGACTATAACCGTACTCACCTCTCCCTCTGTCGCCCACCAGCCCCCCCGCTCAGCCCACCCCCACGTTCGGTTCTCCTGCCTGGACGCCGAGCCCATGGTCATCGACAAGGTGCCCTTCGACAAGTATGAGCTGGAGCCGTCGCCGCTCACGCAGTACATCCTGGAGAGGAAGTCGCCGCACACCTGCTGGCAGGTAGGGCACCGTCTCTTACACACACACACACACACACACACACACACACACACACACACACACACACACACACACACACACACAACAGGAAGTACAAGACTTTCAACATTGCGTCTTTCACGTTGCCCGGCGCCTCTTTGCATTGACTTTGTTTGTTTCGGTCCTGGTGAGAACATGTTAGACTTTTTCTGCCCTCTATACAAATGCAGGCAGTTAAACACAGATTAGTGTAAATGCTCTCTGAACATTACAGTAATAAATACACAGCTGTCATGGAGCTGTGTTCTACTGAAACCCTTTTAAAATCACAGAGGTTAAAGTTAAAGACATACTTCATACTGTCAGCATGAGGCGACTTTACGGACATTAACAGTATGTCACATGTTTGCGCTCTGACCGGTTTCTTCTCCGTCTGTTTCAGGTGTTTGTGTGTAACAGTGCCAAGTACAGTGACCTGGGTCAACCGTTCGGCTACCTGAAGGCCAGCACGGCTCTGAACTGCGTCAACCTGTTTGTGATGCCCTACAACTACCCCGTACTCCTGCCTCTTCTGGGTAAGACCTGCGGCTCCGGCTCACGTCAGGCTTCAGCACTTCCTGCTAACGTCTCATTAGTTTTCTTTTTCTTTTTTTAATACTTCATGTCACATTTTGCTCTTTAGTTCTAGTGTCATGCATTTCCTCCCCCTTCCTCAGCGCCTGTAACTAAACATGGTCATAAAATGCTATTGGAGCGTACTCGCCATCCCTGCTGATTTTCTCGGTGGACCCCGGTTCTTCATCGCCCTCTCCTGGTGTAAATGGAGAATATTAGTTCACACCATATTATTCTGTATCGTGTCCTTGTGTTTATTTTGGGCAAAATTTGTCTGTTTTTGATCAAAATTTTTCTTTTGCCCCAAATAAACTAAGGCAGACCCTTTATCTGGCAATGACTCATTTTTTTTCCATTTTTACTTCTTCTGGCCACCTGATAATGTTCAAGATTTGGAGCCTTGCTCGCCACCACTTTCTACTTTAAAAGTAAAGTTAAACATCACTCACTCATTCACTCATCGTCAGCCTCTTATCCGGGTCGGGTCGTGGGGTCAACAGCTCCAGCAGGGACCCCAAACTTCCCTTTCCTGGGCCACATTAACCAGCTCTGACTGGGAGACCCTGAGGCGTTCCCAGGACAGGGTATAATCTCTCCACCTAGTCCTGGTCTCCCCCGGGGTCTCCTCCCAGCTGGTGGTACCTGGAACACCTCCCTAGGGAGGCGCCAGGAGGCCTCCTTACCAGATGAACCACCTCAACTGGCTTCATTCAACACAAAGTAGCACCAGCTCTACTCCGAGTCCCTCACGGATGGCTGAGCTTCTCACCCTATCTCTAAGGGAGACGCCAGCGACCCACCTCAGAAAACCCATTTCACCCGCTTGTGCCCGCGATCTAGTTTTCTGGGTCCTGACCCAGCCCTCAGGACCACAGGTGAGAGTAGGAACGAAGACTGACGGGTAGATCCAGAGCTTTGCCTTCCGACTCAGCTCTCTCATCGTCACAACGATGTGGTAAAGCGACTGCGATACCGCCCCGCTGCTCCGATTCTCCAGCCGATCTAATGTTCAATCGCCCCCTCGCTCTTGAACAAGACCCTGAGGTACTTGAACTCCTTCACTTGGGGTAAAGACTCATTCCCTTCGCGTGCTGAAGCAGTAGGTGCTGATCCTCATCCCAGCTGCTTCACACTCAGCTGCGAACCGATCCAGTGAGTTCTGGAGGTCGCAGACCGATGATGCCAGCAGAATCATCTGCAAAAAGAAGCGATGAGATAAGATAAGATAAGAGATAAGACATTCCTTTATTAGTCCCACAGTGGGGAAATTCACAGATCATCAGCACACCGATCTGTAAACCCTCCTCCCCCCGACTACGCCTCCATATCCTGTCCATGAATATCACGAACAGGATTGGTGACAAGGTGCAGTCCTGGCAGAGGCCAACCCCCACTGGAAACGAGTCCGACTTACTGCCCAGAACCCCACAAGTTTAACATATTTAAGATAAAAATGCTGCTGCAGTGTACTTATTATTTTGTTAGTGTCATTCTTTAGAAGTCAACAGGATGCAGGAAATGAAAGTTCTCCCTGTTCTTGAGGTGTCAGGGTTGGTTAGTGTGTGCTATAGCAGGAGGATGATTATCGTTGGATCATTAATCTCAGTATGATCTGGGACAGGGAAAAGTGATAAGAGCTTGGAGGCTTTTATAAAGAACGTTTTTCAGTCTAAACTGTTTTTTCTTGCAGACGACTTGATCAAAGTGCACAAGTTCAAGCCGACCATCAAATGGCGTCAGTCCTTTGAGAACTACCTGAAGACCATGCCTCCCTACTACATCGGGGTCAGTCCACGTCAGCTCTTTATATATTTCTATGTGGCTAACATACAGCGATGAGAGACGCTGCTGCTCTGGTCTCACTGCTGTTATTCCCTCTGCAGTCTCTGAGGAAGGCGCTGAGGATCATGGGAGCTCCAAACCTGCTGGCTGACAACATGGAGTACGGTCTGAGCTACAGCGTGGTGTCCTACCTGAAGAAGCTCAGCCAGCAGGTCAGAAGTGTCTGGTTGTTGTGGCATTGGGCGAAGGTGGGGTTCACCCTGGACAGGTCGCCAGGTCGCCTCCAGAAAAACTAGACTGCTTTTAATTTTATTCAGTCTGTCCTGCTGCCATGATTACTCACAAAAACCCAAAGATGAAAATAATCCCTAGATGTATTATTTACTCCTTTTTTATACACCAGCAACAACGTAGTTGGGTATATAGTGCTCTACATGTCCGTCTGCTTTTGGCCAAAAACTGTGACCTTTTCCACTTCTAGCTTGTTTCTGGGGGAAAATATTGCAGCTTCTCATGGTGGTCTAGTTGTGTCTGTCTGAGGTTAGAAGTCCAGGGTGGTGCTTTAAAGTTTTTAATTGTCTCTCTAAAAGTGATTATTTTCAACTTCTATCCCATTTCTGGAGCAGAACTCGTTAACTATTTAACTTAGCTTCAGAGTTGGTGTGCAGGTCTGGGAGATCCTGGAAGGACTGATTCACTTAGAGACTGGATGTAACTGCGTTCAGGGCATCATGTTATTAATTTGCTCACACTTTCAGTCAAAGATCGAGTACGACCGGCTGATCGCCTTGATCGGTAAGAAGCAGCCGCCAGAGTCCGGCATCAAGGTGCGCTGGAGAGGCGGAGGGATATCTCTGGCCCAGCGCCGGGACTTCATCCAGCAGCTGCAGAGTCTCTCTGGAGACGCCCCGAGTCTGGAGCTCAACCCCAAAGAGTTCCAGGGCTTCCAGCTGGCTCTGCTCAACAAGGTAGCGCTGGACTAGTGTCCCTCTCTAAAATAAACGTTAGTCTTCTTCCAGCAGTCTTCCTGATGTGTTATGTAGCTGTTAATCCACTCCTGTGTCCTCCTCAGGGCCTGAAGCCACAGAGCTTCAGGAACCCCTACGACATCCCTCGCAGCCACCTGCTGGACCAGCTCAGCCGGATGAGGAGGAACCTGCTCAACACCAGCGTCTGTACTCTCAGAGGACAGGACTCAGGTCAGTTAATCCATGAACTTTAACCTGATAAACTGCTGAAGGATCGTCAGGAGCCGGCGCCAGACGTCAGCTAGTCTTCATCGTCCTTCCATCCTGTAGCAGAGATTTGATATCCTGAACTGGCGTCTTGTCAGATAATTAATTCATTAATAAGGTAAATAAGCATGATCATCATACCCACTGTTGCAAGGGTGTCAAACTCAAATACACAGTGGGCCAAAAAGAAAACTGGGACTGGGCCAGACTCTCTTTACTGAGAAAATGACTACAACTTTTCCTCTCAGAACAGGGGAGGAGCTGGTCTAGTAGCTGGTCTAGTAGCTGGTCTCGTAGCTGGTCTCGTATAGCTGGTCTAGTAGCTGGTCTCGTAGCTGGTCTCGTATAGCTGGTCTAGTAGCTGGTCTAGTAGCTGGTCTCGTATAGCTGGTCTAGTAGCTGGTCTAGTAGCTGGTCTAGTAGCTGGTCTCGTATAGCTGGTCTAGTAGCTGGTCTAGTAGCTGGTCTAGTATAGCTGGTCTAGTAGCTGGTCTAGTAGCTGGTCTAGTAGCTGGTCTCGTATAGCTGGTCTAGTAGCTGGTCTCGTAGCTGGTCTAGTAGCTGGTCTAGTATAGCTGGTCTAGTATAGCTGGTCTAGTAGCTGGTCTAGTAGCTGGTCTAGTATAGCTGGTCTAGTATAGCTGGTCTAGTATAGCTGGTCTAGTAGCTGGTCTAGTATAGCTGGTCTAGTATAGCTGGTCTAGTAGCTGGTCTAGTATAGCTGGTCTAGTATAGCTGGTCTAGTATAGCTGGTCTAGTATAGCTGGTCTAGTAGCTGGTCTAGTATAACTGGTCTAGTATAGCTGGTCTAGTAGCTGGTCTAGTAGCTGGTCTAGTATAGCTGGTCTAGTATAGCTGGTCTCGTAGCTGGTCTAGTAGCTGGTCTAGTATAGCTGGTCTCGTAGCTGGTCTAGTAGCTGGTCTAGTAGCTGGTCTAGTATAGCTGGTCTAGTATAGCTGGTCTCGTAGCTGGTCTAGTAGCTGGTCTCGTAGCTGGTCTCGTAGCTGGTCTAGTAGCTGGTCTAGTAGCTGGTCTCGTAGCTGGTCTAGTAGCTGGTCTAGTAGCTGGTCTAGTAGCTGGTCTAGTAGCTGGTCTCGTAGCTGGTCTAGTAGCTGGTCTCGTAGCTGGTCTAGTAGCTGGTCTAGTAGCTGGTCTCGTAGCTGGTCTAGTAGCTGGTCTAGTAGCTGGTCTCGTAGCTGGTCTCGTAGCTGGTCTCGTAGCTGGTCTCGTAGCTGGTCTAGTAGCTGGTCTCGTAGCTGGTCTAGTAGCTGGTCTAGTAGCTGGTCTCGTAGCTGGTCTAGTAGCTGGTCTCGTAGCTGGTCTAGTAGCTGGTCTCGTAGCTGGTCTAGTAGCTGGTCTCGTAGCTGGTCTCGTAGCTGGTCTCGTAGCTGGTCTAGTAGCTGGTCTAGTAGCTGGTCTCGTAGCTGGTCTCGTAGCTGGTCTAGTAGCTGGTCTAGTAGCTGGTCTCGTAGCTGGTCTAGTAGCTGGTCTAGTAGCTGGTCTAGTAGCTGGTCTAGTAGCTGGTCTCGTAGCTGGTCTCGTAGCTGGTCTAGTAGCTGGTCTCGTAGCTGGTCTCGTAGCTGGTCTCGTAGCTGGTCTCGTAGCTGGTCTAGTAGCTGGTCTCGTAGCTGGTCTAGTAGCTGGTCTAGTAGCTGGTCTCGTAGCTGGTCTCGTAGCTGGTCTAGTAGCTGGTCTAGTAGCTGGTCTCGTAGCTGGTCTAGTAGCTGGTCTCGTAGCTGGTCTCGTAGCTGGTCTAGTAGCTGGTCTCTTAGCTGGTCTAGTAGCTGGTCTAGTAGCTGGTCTCGTAGCTGGTCTAGTAGTTAGCTGGTCTCGTAGCTGGTCTCGTAGCTGGTCTCGTAGCTGGTCTCGTAGCTGGTCTAGTAGGCGGTCTCGTAGCTGGTCTAGTAGCTGGTCTAGTAGCTGGTCTAGTAGCTGGTCTCGTAGCTGGTCTAGTAGCTGGTCTCGTAGCTGGTCTCGTAGCTGGTCTCGTAGCTGGTCTAGTAGCTGGTCTAGTAGCTGGTCTAGTAGCTGGTCTAGTAGCTGGTCTCGTAGCTGGTCTAGTAGCTGGTCTCGTAGCTGGTCTCGTAGCTGGTCTAGTAGCTGGTCTAGTAGCTGGTCTAGTAGCTGGTCTCGTAGCTGGTCTAGTAGCTGGTCTCGTAGCTGGTCTCGTAGCTGGTCTCGTAGCTGGTCTCGTAGCTGGTCTCGTAGCTGGTCTAGTAGCTGGTCTAGTAGCTGGTCTAGTAGCTGGTCTCGTAGCTGGTCTAGTAGCTGGTCTAGTAGCTGGTCTAGTAGCTGGTCTCGTAGCTGGTCTCGTAGCTGGTCTAGTAGCTGGTCTCGTAGCTGGTCTCGTAGCTGGTCTCGTAGCTGGTCTAGTAGCTGGTCTCGTAGCTGGTCTCGTAGCTGGTCTAGTAGCTGGTCTAGTAGCTGGTCTCGTAGCTGGTCTAGTAGCTGGTCTCGTAGCTGGTCTAGTAGCTGGTCTAGTAGCTGGTCTAGTAGCTGGTCTCGTAGCTGGTCTCGTAGCTGGTCTCGTAGCTGGTCTCGTAGCTGGTCTAGTAGCTGGTCTAGTAGCTGGTCTAGTAGCTGGTCTCGTAGCTGGTCTCGTAGCTGGTCTAGTAGCTGGTCTCGTAGCTGGTCTAGTAGCTGGTCTCGTAGCTGGTCTAGTAGCTGGTCTACGGCTGCATCTATCAGTTAGATAGTTTGTGTGATTGTGACGTTGTGATCTGAACTAACGTGGCGTCCACAGCAGCAGACATTGCTGAGCTTCCTGCTGGTTCTCCAGACTGCGATCAGCTGTCTAAGTTACTGTATTGATACGCCGACTATAAAGGTGTTTATATACTGGACGTGTAGCAGCGTCATCATGCAGAAACCTGCGTCAGGGCATGTGAGGAAAAGGTTTTACAGAGGCTTGAAAGGAAAATAGTATTTTGATGCTAAAACACACATGCTGGCATTTGAACACCTGAGGAAGGAACACTAATGATGATATAAAAACCCAAAAATGAGAAGTTGTCCGACCACGTTGAGTCTCTCTGTGTCCTCGTGTCCAGACCAGCTCCACAGCGTGCCAATAGCCCAGATGGGAAACTACCAGGACTTCCTCAAAGCTGCTCCTCAGCCTCTTCGAGACGCCGACCCCGAGCAGCCCAAACGCCTGCACACCTTCGGCAACCCCTTCAAACTGGACAAGAAGGTGATCCATCAACCCCGACCCCGACCCCGATCCCGATCCTCTTACGGCATCATTAACTCCTTCCTGTCCCTCCCCTCTCTCAGGGCATGATGATCGACGAGGCCGATGAGTTTGTGACGGGCCCTCAGAACAAAGGGAAGCGACCAGGAGACAGCAGCAACCTGACGGGCGGAGGGCCCAAGAGACGCCGCTGCATGTCTCCTCTGCTGCGCCTGGGCAGAGCCTACACCCCCCCAGTAACGCCGCCCGCCAGCCCCCGACCAGCAGGTAAACCGCAGTACTGCAGAACTGTTAGAGGCCCTTTCAATCTGAGCAGGTTTCAGTTCTCCTTTAGTATTATGAGGAAACTTCACTGTGTTGTCAGTCCACACCAACCAGTCAGTGAGACGAACTCACTTTGCACAAAGACCTTAAAAACATATCAAGAGACTGTCAACAAGCAGATATGACAGCACGTAATATAACATAAAGCAGAGCATCATCAGTGAAGGGCCTCAGGTAAACAGTCACTACTGTCTGATCTGAAAAGCAAATACATTCAGAACGCTTTTATTTTATAATATATTTAAAATGTTGATGTTTGTATGTTTGTTTTGTAAAAATTAGAGTCTAAAATATACTTTTCTGTTTTAGTCGATAATCAACTGATCAGAATCAGAAATACTTCCCGACCCTCTCAGGAAATTAGGACCTTACAGTTATACTGTATATAGGCATAAAGAAATGTAAGAAAATTAGTAAAAATGAATAAAAAACACAAAAAATATTTTAAGCATAAGAAATAAAGTTTATAAAATATAAATTATGTACATAATACTACAATATATAACACAATATAAATAAAGAGTTAACATAGACAAAAAAATTTACATGCGATACACACTATCTACACTGTAAATAAGTAAATACAAATTTAAAAAATGTTAATCAAAAAATTAAAAAAATGCAGAGAAGTGATGTCTTGTGTTAAATATGAATAAAAATGGTATAAATATGAATTAAAGGAGAATATTTCTAGATGGTATAACTGTAGTATTACACGGAAGAATTATTCTTATTATTAAGCGTTAAACTACAAAAGCAAAAAACGTTAGTGGAAGTTTAGGATCCAAGATAATGATTTTGTTATGACACAGTCACATCAACATCCAAGCTATTTTAAATAAATAAATAATTAAATAAATGATAAGAATTATTATTTATTATTATTATTTTTTAAATGTGTTAAATCTGAATCTGCAGACATAGACATGAACGACGGAGCTCCTGAACCGGATCTGATCATCAACCACCTGAACCAGAACCACTACGGCTCAGACGGGGGCTCGGACTCGGAGGCGGACCATCCCTCTGGGCCCGCCGACCACCAGGAGAACCACACGGACCCCGAGGACCTCCGACGCAGCGGCGACGGTGACGAAGAGGAGGAGGAGGACGAGGAGAACGGGCGATCGCGGGCGGGCGAGCTGCTGCCGTCGGCGCCGGGCAGCGAGGGGGGAGCGGAGCTGGTTCTGGTGGAGGACCAGCAGCTGCGCTACCTGTCACCCGCCGCTCTGAAGAAGCACATTCACATCGAGACCACGAAGGTCAACAACGAGCTGAGGACCCTCATCAACAAGGAGATCAGGAAACCTGGAAGACGTACGTAGAAAAATGACATATAGGGAGCAGCCTACATGTAGACAGATACTGTATACCACTACTGCTAGTACTACTACTACTACCAGTAATACTCTATCTGATACCTTCCTTAAAGAGCAAAAGCCTTTCTTGATTTAAAGTTACCATGAGGAACTTTCATTTAAAAAACGGTGGTGTTTCAGAGCACTAGAGTCCCTTTAGAAAACCTCCCATTTTACTGCAGCAGGGTCTGACAGTCTGCCCCGCTCAGTCCTGGTCCTGGTTCTGGTTCTCCCGGGCCTCCCTTCCCTCCAGCAGGTCCAGTAATACGGCCTGGGCTGGGCTGGGCTCTGCTCCTGGTCGGAGGAGGAGCTGCTGCTGTCGGACGCCGAGCTCTCCATCTCCCGCCGGAGCGAAGCCGGGTCGGTGCTGCAGTCAGTGATTAAAAAAAGCTTCCCATCTACTAACCAGGACCTCAGTCTCCAGAGTTCACCAAAACACTGTGGATTTAATTTGATTCAAATCAGTGACGTAGTTCTCATAAAGTTGTGATGCTTCACTCCTATTTTTTATTTTTAGAGTGGCCAACTTATACATGTATTCAAAAATGAAAAGGTGGCAACAGTCCTTTATGCAAATGAGCCCGTCCAGCACGATGAGTCCGGCTCTTGAAACCAGGACCACGTAGTGAAACTCGGCCATCTGGTTCTAAATGAAACCAGATTCAGCAGTGGCATCATCGCCTGTTTCTCTCGTCAGATGTTTTCAGAAGTGGATGGGTTGTTTAGCCGGATTAACAGAACGATTATGAGCACGCCGCCATGTTGTTTCCTGTTTGAATTTTGAATGTTTGAGTTGAACAGTGTCCCCTAGTCTATAAGACTGTAATGGCCGGTTCAGAGTCCGATTGTAGCCCAATATGGCCGACGACGTCCCTACAGAATGTCTAGCGTGTTGCTTCATGGCGGTGAATTTGGCGGCCTGAAAATGCTTATCATATGTTTCAACACAGGACATGTCAGTAGAATATAATCCTGTAGTTGTCCTTCAGTCCGTCTCTCTGTAGGAGGACGTTTTACTGGCGTCTTTCAGTCCTAAATGGTGGAGGTGGAGCTCTGCTGCTGGGAGCTGATGGTGACCTGGATCCAGCTGGAGACTGTAACCTCTCATTAATATACATTCTGTCCTCGAGCGTCCTCGTCAGACCTGGTGGACATGTAGCTCTGGATTTAACATTAGTGACTATCAGTGGAACAGTTTAGCCACAAATTCACAGTCCAGAAATAAACTGGGTTTGGAGTCTTACTGAAACTGGTGCTACATGACTAAAGAAACAGGTAAAGTGCTATGATGTTCCTCACAACACCCAGAATGCACTGGGCTCATGCCGCTATCCTCGCCGGCTATCAGCGGCAACATGGAGGGAAGTTCTGGGACTCCAGCTGTCACTAATCCTCTTTATCTTTCTGTTCCAGACTACGAGAAGATCTTCCTCCTCCTGAAGCAGATCCAGGGCACCCTGGACACCCGACTCATCTTCCTCCAGAACATCATCAAGGAGGCGGCGAGGTACGGCGTTCGCACAGCGTCTCTAATGTTACCTCACAGTCACGTTAGCGTTAGCGGAGACCACAGCTCCGTTAGTTCATGAGAGCCTCCAGGAGGTTTGTTTGGTCCAGGATTTGCATCAAGTACGCTGAAAAGTTTGAACTTTTTGCAGCAGATTACAGACAGACTATTATTATGTGCTGCGCTGTGTTAAGTTAACATACAATGCTAACTTAACAGTTTATGCTAACTTCCTGTGGAATTAGCCAGTTAACAATGGATGAATCTAATAGCTTTTCATTTAAAGGTCTAGACTGTACTCTGTAGTTTAACCCAACAACAGATCCCCCTTGAGCATTGCATTGTTATTATTTTACATTATATACTGTATGTACTGCATGTGCATACTGTATGTATACAGTACATACGTATACGCACATCAGTATATTATTATATTAATGTTATGTTATTATTAATGTGCTGTAGCGAGGAAAAAGCTCTGGCTCTGGGGGGGCGGCCATCTGCCTCCACCGGCTGAGGTCTGAGTTGGATGTTATTTCCAGTATTTCCAGTCGAATAGTTGCTGATTACCTGTTCTAGGAGCAGTACACAGGTACAGCCACCTGAAGTCCTCTGGCTGAGACCAGCAGCAGGTCTTGATCCTGACGGCAGAAACCAGCTGACGAGCTTTAATCTCTACAGAACACAAACCGTCCGTCTCGTTTGTTTTTATCTCAGGTTCAAGAAGCGTGTGCTCATCGAGCAGCTGGAGAACTTCCTGGAAGAGATCCACAACAGAGCCAACAACATGAACCACGTGGACACGCTCTGAGACCGGCTCGTTCCCGCTCCCTCTACTTCCTGTCCTGGGGCGCCGGCGGAGACCAGCCAGCATCCGGCTCTCAAGCTATCACCTCTTCAGTCGCGTTGGTTTGCACACAGTTTAAAGTCAGTGTTGACCCTGGAGGACGGAGGGTTTGTCTAGTGAGGGAGGAACCCGTTTCCCTCCGTTTATTCTCCTCCTCCACTTCTTCTTTCTAAAAGTCTCAAACGAGCAGGTGGAGTAAACAAAGGGAGGGCGGGACTATTCTGGATGTTTTATTTGTGGCGCTGTGACGGCGTGCGGTAGGACGGCTTCAGGTCGTTTGTTGGTAACTCAGGGTCAAACGGGATCCAGCGCTCATCAGATTCACTTCTCTGTTGAAATGAACACTCCGCTAACCGAAGCACTCCAATGCTTTTAAATGACTCTGTCGACGTGTGGTTCACCCACCAGACTGGCCGCCGACATCACCGAGTCGTAACGTCATAAACTCATCCACAGCTTTCAAGGAGACTTAAGAAGATCTTTGGCTGTGCAGGTTTTCTGAGCGATCGACACAAAATCATCACTGGTTACAGATATTTAAATACAGGGACAAACCGCTCAGGAAGTAAACACCAACACATCAGAATCAGCAATAACATCGGCGACACTCTCACCCCCCACTTTTACCTTCATTTAGCCTCAAACAGCTGATATGCAACTCAAATTGTTGTCCTCTGGAGCGTCTCGGATGTCCCAACGTGCTGGTCGCTGCCAAATAACATGAACTACCCCTTCTTCCCCCCCACGAGTCTCAAACCAACCTCTTATTAACCAGGAATGCACTTGTGTACATTTGAGAATGTTTATTTAATGTAATTTAAAAGAAAAACGACCTTTCTGTTGCAGTTTTTTCCTCTTTTTCTCAAATGTACACAATAATGTGATGGAGCTCAGGAGGTGGGTTTGTGATTCAGTGGGCAGCCCTCTTCTGTTCCCTCCCTCCTGGGACCGGGACCAAAATCTGCCATACTTGTCTTTGTTTGTGAAGAGGCCGCTACCAAAAGAGTATTTTGAATACACTGTAAAGATGTAAATAACCCTAGAGTACTATTTAAAGAGAATGTTCAGTGGAAAAATGGCCTTTTTGTAAGTATTTCCATGAATAAAGTTTCTATTTTACACTGTGAAGGGCCGTGTAAATAATAAAGTGTTCTGTAAACATTGGACTCGCCGTGGTTTTGTTTGTTGGCACTTTTATAATAATTAGGGCACAATTAAAATAGGTAATTGTGAGTTATCACATTTTTCATCTGTTCATAATGAACCTTAAAGGAGATCAGTCCAGTATTTAATCCTCTGATCAACATGTTAGTGGACTAATATGCTGCTTTATGTAAACGTATGTTTATATTTATTATAGTAAATCAATAACAACACTAATCAATAACAGATATAGTCCAGAAACCCTCCCAGGTTCTGACTTTAGCATCAACAATCTGCTCCAATCAGAACAAACTGCAGCCCAACAGGCAACAACAGCTGTCAGTGTGTCAGAGTGCTGACTTGACTAGGACTTGATCCAGACTGACTGGGACTATCAGAAAGTGGGCATGTCTGTAAAGGGGAGACTGGTGGGGACCCAGAGAACCCATTTACATCCACACATCTGGAGGTCAGAGGTCAAGTCTGGAGCCTCATTTAACCTCCTTCACTACCAGCTAGTCTGACCTGGTTGGTACTGATGGATCCATCAGGTTCTCTAGTTTCAGATGAGACCAGGATGTAGTAGTAGTAGTAGTAGTAGTAGTAGTAGTAGTACTAGTCTGACCTGGTTGGTACTGATGGATCCATCAGGTTCTCTAGTTTCAGATGAGACCAGGATGTAGTAGTAGTAGTAGTAGTAGTAGTTGTGTGTTTTTTAGGGGTGTAGTAGTAGTAGTAGTAGTGGTGTTTGTTTTGGTTTATTTTTTTGTTTAAGATGTGTAGTAGTAGTAGTAGTAGTAGTAGTAGTCTGACCTGGTTGGTACCGATGGATCATCAGGTTCTCTAGTTTCAGATGAGACCAGGATGTAGTAGTAGTAGTAGTAGTAGTAGTAGTAGTAGTAGTAGTAGTCTGACCTGGTTGGTACTGATGGATCATCAGGTTCTCTAGTTTCAGATGAGACCAGGATGTAGTAGTAGTAGTAGTAGTAGTAGTAGTCTGACCTGGTTGGTACCGATGGATCATCAGGTTCTCTAGTTTCAGATGAGACCAGGATGTAGTAGTAGTAGTAGTAGTAGTAGTAGTAGTAGTCTGACCTGGTTGGTACCGATGGATCCATCAGGTTCTCTAGTTTCAGATGAGACCAACGCACTATTATCGGATTAACTTTGGCAGCGTTAATAATAAAATAATAATAAATTTATTTATATCACTTTTCAAAACTGAAAAATTCTAAAATTATTGAATTATTTAAATTCTCAATAAAGAAAGGAGCAAAACACTGAGCGTAAAAACGTATTAAAATTTTATTTACAGACGTACAAAAATATTGTCCCTCTTCCTGAAGTGTCCGTGGACGCTCCCGTTGGTCCACAAATAAATACCAGTAGTGAAATAGGAGGTGGGGGTGGGGGTGGGGGTGGGGGTTAGTGTGTTTCTGGGTCAGCTGGGTTCATCACTCGGCCCATAAACAAGATGGATCCTGAAAGGGAGAACACAATAAGATGAGGTTTCTAAAGATCACCTGTGGGGCTGTCACACTGGAGGAGTCCCCCCTGCGGTGATGATGATTGGCTCAACAGTACCACATGTGGTCTCAGACTTACTCAGACATTCACCTGCACCACAGTCGGTGGGCCTGGTTTTTATTGACTTTATGGGCGGAAGTAACAAAAACTGATCAGATCATCACCGTTTCAAATGAACTTTATCAAATCAATTGACAGTTTATCCCTTTACTTTTCAATTCACATCCATTTTCATCACTTTTGACTTCCACCATTGAGGCCAGGTTCCTTAAATGATGTAAATGATCAGTGAATGGGGAACCATTTTAGTTAAATGTGCTTTAAACTAATCAAATCACTTGATAATAATCATGAGCACCTTCATCACCTCCATTTTAAACAGCTGATTGTTGATGCTTCCCCCTCATGTCCCAGTGGCGCTGTAAGTTCTGATATGACCACTAGGGGTCGCCAAATCAGAAACCCTCCATGTGGGGCCTTGAACGGCTGAGCATGTATACTTAATACTGTAGATCTGATCAGCCATAACATTATATCCTAGTCCTATGTCCCAGATCATCCCACAGATGATCGATTAGACTGAGATCTGGAGAATCTGGAGGCCAAGTCAACACCTCCAACTCCTTGTTGTGTTCCTCAAACCATTCCTGAACCATTTTTGCAGTGTGCACACTGCCTCCACCAGCTCGCCTTCTTCCCATAATGCATCCTGGTACATGTCTTTCCCAGGTAAGCAACGTACATCCACCATGCTTTGCAGTACATCTAATTCTTCGTATGTGATGGTAGTAAAGTTAGAAACTACTGCTGTGTTTATGCCAGCGGCGCTCCCTGCAGACTGGAGCGTGAAATGAATAAATACCTGTGTTCATGTGTCGCAGCAGGAACAAGAAGGGCCGGTCGGCCTTGAAGACAGGAGCTCGGGATCGTTTGAGCAGCACCATCGCTGAAAGGTCAACACAGTCTCCCTGTTATGGTCCACCTCTGTCAGAAGAACTGGTTTCAGACCAGTAGAAGCATGTTAAGCATGATCACCTGTAGCAGCGGCTGCCTTCGTCCCGTCTTCGGTCACCTCTATTCTCACTTCATGGAAGGCGTCGGATACGAAGAGACTCTCCTCAGCTGCAGGAGGAAACAAACCGTCAGTAATCGGAGCGACCTGCAGCAGAGAGGAGCTCTGAGGATGAAGCTTCTAGAAGAATGAATCCCATTCAAATCAGATGATGTACTGACCTGATATTCCAGTGAAATCCGCTGCTGTTGGGTTAAAGGCGTCACTGATGCCCATGGCGGGAAGCACTGACCTCAGGTTGAACCTGTTCTGCATTCTGAACCTGTCGACGCCACACATAACATTTAAAGCACATCTGAAAACATGCTGGGAGTCTAAAGATGCATCTGCAGCAGTGGGATTTGAACCTGGGGAGGAAGACGTCCATCTTGGTTCGGCGCAGGCCGGTGTCCCAGGACGCCATCTGGCGAGCGGTGAGCTGGGACTCGATGGAGGACAGCGGCGTCTTCCTCTCACTGGGCAGCACCACCTGCAGGCTCAGAGAGCGACCCAGATATGGCAGCTCCAACACCGTGTAGCGCTGGTCGGACAAAGTCCTGAACTGACCTGAGGGGGAGGATGAAGGGATCAGGTGACCTACTGATGGATGGATGGATGGATGATGGATGGCGTCTCTTACCAAAGCTGACCTCGGTGGCCTGGTACATCATGGGAACCTTGACGGCAGTCCCATCAGAGAGGATAAAGGCCAGGTTCTGGGTGTTGGTGAACAGGAACTGTTTTTGCCAGACGCCCCTGAAGGCCACGCTGTTGACCAGCGCCATCTGCAGCCGGTGGCCCCACCACGGGACCTCCACCTGGGCCTCGCCAGAGCCCGACAGCTCCCCACTGCTGCTTCCTGCCTGGAGGGGCCACGGCTCATCTGGGAGGTAAGCAGGGAGGAGCAGAGGTTAATATAGTAAAGGTTGTCGCCTCATCTCTGAACACACCAGTGAGGAGCCACAAGCTAAGCAGAGGGAAACCACAGAAGGACACAACCAGCTGATACATGGGTACACCCCAACTCTCCTATTTGTTGTTTCCTCGCTCCTCGCTTGACCCAGGAGTTGTTGTGATGCGCCATCTTGAAGACCAGCCCAAAGCTCTTGTTTCTGCACAGAGGAGCGAGGAGTGAGGTTCGAGGAGTGAGGAGTGAGGATCGAGGAGTGAGGAGTGATGTTCAAGGAGTGAGGATCGAGGAGTGAAGATCGAGGAGTGAGGAGTGAGGATCGAGGAGTGAGGAGTGATGTTCAAGGAGTGAGGATCGAGGAGTGAAGATCAGGGAGTGAGGATCGAGGGGTGAGGATCGAGGAGTGAGGATCGAGGGGTGAGGATCGAGGAGTGAGGATCGAGGGGTGAGGATCGAGGAGTGAGGAGTGAGGATCGAGGGGTGAGGATCGAGGGATGAGGATCGAGGAGTGAGGAGTGAGGATCGAGGAGTGAGGAGTGATGTTCAAGGAGTGAGGATCGAGGAGTGAAGATCGAGGAGTGAGGATCGAGGAGTGAGGATCGAGGGGTGAGGATCGAGGAGTGAGGATCGAGGAGTGAGGAGTGAGGATCGAGGGGTGAGGATCGAAGGATGAGGAACGAGGAGTGAAGAGTGAGGATCGAGGGGTGAGGATCGATGGGTGAGGATCGAGGAGTGAGGATCGAGGGGTGAGGATCGAGGGGTGAGGATCGAGGGGTGAGGATCGAGGGGTGAGGATCGAGGAGTGAAGATCGAGGAGTGAGGATTGAGGAGTGAGGATTGAGGAGTGAGGGTTGAGGAGTGAGGATCGAGGGGTGAGGATCGATGGGTGAGGATCGAGGGGTGAGGATCGAGGGATGAGGATCGAGGAGTGAAGAGTCAGGATAGAGGGGTGAGGATCGAGGGGTGAGGATCGAGGGGTGAGGATCGAGGAGTGAGGAGGGATCTCTGAGGAGCAATGAGCAAGAATCCACAAGAGCAGCCTTCCTGGATTTGATAACTGTACATCTCAACGTGTGAAGACAGATCTCAGATTAAAAGCTTTGTACTTCAGTCGTCTTCTGATTCACCCTCCAGCTATAATCGGTGGTAGCTGGGTCTGAACAACAGCAGGAGGACCTGCAGTTTCTCTCCTCCCCACGCTGGCTGAAGCAGCCTGTCGCTGATGAGAACTGTCTCTTTATTAGTATCAGATCAGGTCAGACATAAACAGCTGTTAAAGCCGACTGGCAGCTGATCCAGATGTGATCTAACAGCTGTTTATGTCTGACCTGATCTGATGCTGATAAAGAGACCGTTATCAGTGTTATCTGTTACCTGCAGTCTGTATTTACTGTATACTGTGGACTGAGTCCTGCTTAGTTCCATTTCTATTGGCAGGATATCTTTATATGATTCATTCATTGCTAGCATCTGTATTTATTGATACTCCGATTGTGAATTCATTATTCAGTAAACCAGAATATGACTATTGTGTCTTTTCAACACTGGAAATGATTTATTAGGCTGAATGTTTCAGGACTTATCAGCATCATGTGACTGAACTGTTTGTTGTCACATATTAAATATGTCGGTCAGTGACAGGCTATATGAAGGACAGATACCGCAGGTCCTTCTGCTGTTATTCAGACCTACAATTCACAGATTAGAACGATGGCGAATCAGAAGACAACTACAACATAAAATTTTTACTCTGTAATCTGTCTTCACTCTGGCTTGAAACTCAGTGATGCTCAGAGATCAGTCCGATCAGCAGCAGCATCCAATCAATAACTCATATCCACTAAGGGGGCATGTAAAGGACTTGGTGTATCCTCGCTTATGGCTCCTCTGACAGAACTCCTCGCTCCTCGAGATGCATTTTAGAAACTGGGATCCCCTTCAAGAGGGAGCACTAAAATCGATTTCTGGGTCACAAACCAGAGGAGCAAGGAGACAAGGAGATGAGGAGACAAGGAGACATGGAGGCAAATAATCAGGAAATGGGAAGCAGCTCCTCTCTGCCCCGTTTGCTGTTGATAAGGTTTGTGTGACGGCTGGTTTTCCTGCAGGTCTTGGAGAGGAGGATCATCAGGGAAATCCTGGTTCCACCTGATCTCATCAGTAACACCTGGTCCCTGTGAAGCAGCACTCTGCTGGGGCTCAGCTGCTGGTTCTCCTCCCTGATACAGCCGTTTTATCTGCGTTGGTGTTATGGTTGGTGTTGATGCACCATACGACATTAGATTTTTAGTCTCTTAGATCTGGTGGGTCTCTTCAGCCGCTAAATGCTCCGCTGAGTTCACCAGCTAGTCTCTAACTGGGGCTTTCTGCTGTTTGCTGAGTCAGGTCCTGTTTGCTGGAAACGAGGTAGGTGAGCCTGAACCAGTCAGTTAATGTGCCCTAAAACCAAAACAATGAGCTAAAAGAGGCTAAAAAAGCTCTCTGGGTTCCCTACAAGCAGACACAATTCATTGTCACCAGTAAAGTGCTGGCTCATGAAGCCATCTGGCTCACCGTGGTGGTGCTGGCTGAAGTTGGCTCGGACCACGCTGGCGTTAGCCCAGACCGCCGCGTGTTGGGTGAACTCCGTCAGCAGCTGGACGCCGCTCTGAACGAACAGCGTGCAGGTCTGCTGCAGCCACATGGCCTGGCTGCCGTTGCTCACGTCTCTGTGTGAATGCAACAGGAAGTCCTGGACCTGGGCGTCTGCAGGACAGGAAGACAGAGAGGTCAGCTTCATCATCTGATCTGCTTCAACTAGCATTCACACCGTTCTCAGAAGCTGCTGTAAAAACGTCTCCACAACAGAGGAACCATCAGCTCAACAGCATCCACTGACAGATCTCTCTTTAAGGTACAGTTTGAACTGATTAAAATGTGATTCATTTGTGATTAATGGTGATTAAATATTTGAATTGACTGGCAGCCCTACTAATCTATGAAACTAACAGCTACAGCTGAAAGTCAGGTTCGACTTATTTTTGGAGCTGATGGGAATCCTGTTCAGATCACAATCAAAGGTATTCATATCAGTTCCTACCCCAGACTGACATCATGGAGGTAAAAGAAACCGATTTTGTTTGTAGTGAAACAGGCTGACCTCTCGACCCCGAGGCCGAGCTGCAGGAGTGGTTAATGAGATTACAGCTGATGTGGAGGCCGGCAGGTATTACGGCTCCAGACACCACTGAGCTCTGCAGGGTCGCCAACAGCAGCAACCTGGTACCAACCCCTCCACCCTCTCAGCTAGCTGACGGCCTTCACGTTGTATCCCAGCATGCCCTCCACCCTCTCAGCTGCCTGTCGATGACTCCTACCCTTCACGTTGTATCCCAGCATGCCCTCCACCCTCTCAGCTGCCTGTCGATGACTCCTACCCTTCACGTTGTATCCCAGCATGCCCTCCACCCTCTCAGCTGCCTGTCGATGACTCCTACCCTTCACGTTGTATCCCAGCATGCCCTCCACCCTCTCAGCTGCCTGTCGATGACTCCTACCCTTCACGTTGTATCCCAGCATGCCCTCCACCCTCTCAGCTGCCTGTCGATGACTCCTACCCTTCACGTTGTATCCCAGCATGCCCTCCACCCTCTCAGCTGCTTGTCGATGACTCCTACCCTTCACGTTGTATCCCAGCATGCCCTCCACCCTCTCAGCTGCCTGTCGATGACTCCTACCCTTCACGTTGTATCCCAGCATGCCCTCCACCCTTTCAGCTGCCTGTCGATGACTCCTACCCTTCACGTTGTATCCCAGCATGCCCTCCACCCTCTCAGCTGCCTGTCGATGACTCCTACCCTTCACGTTGTATCCCAGCATGCCCTCCACCCTCTCAGCTGCTTGTCGATGACTCCTACCCTTCACGTTGTATCCCAGCATGCCCTCCACCCTCTCAGCTGCCTGTCGATGACTCCTACCCTTCACGTTGTATCCCAGCATGCCCTCCACCCTTTCAGCTGCCTGTCGATGACTCCTACCCTTCACGTTGTATCCCAGCATGCCCTCCAGCTGGGCCAGCGTGTTGCCCCTAGCGCCCAGCTGCAGCAGCCCCAGAGACAAGGAGACGCTCACTGGGGACACGATCAGGTTGGAGGTGTTCTCCGTCTCTGTGAGCGTTTGGTAGAGGCTGACAGCGAACCGGCTGTGCAGCTCCGCCATACTGTCCTGTAGGCTGCCATTACACCGGCTCCTCTCCACCAACCAGAAGCACAGGAAGAGGGAAGCCACCGGCAGGCGACACATGTCCTCAGAGCTGCAGGACGGGGACGCAAGAGTCCAACAAACTAAATCCTGTCAAATCAAGAGAAGGATAACAAATAACACTGAGGTCAGAGAGGTCAGCATAACGAGGCATCTGTTTATATTGATTTATTCTGCATGTGTGCTCATCTACAACAGTTTTGTGGTAGTGGCTAGAAGGGAACCAGCAAACTGAGATAACTCTCAGAAGATTGTTGAGGTTAGTTGCAAGTTTTTGCAAGTTTACCTTCGAGATATGACCCAGTATTATCTGATGTAATGCAGAAAAGTTTCACTAATTGTTTCATTTCATTTCATTAATAGTTTGTACATAGTCACTGTTTCATGATGTATATCAAAATCCAGAGCATCATTCAGAATGATATGTAAATACAAAGACGTCTGTCTGTGTTCTGGTACACAACTTCTCAGGTACGTGAGCTGGAATGACGTGAATTTCTTCAACTGCAAAATAAGGTTTAGTTGACTTTAAAACTGAAAGTGATTCATAAAATCTATTTCAGTTGATATTAAAATAATCTGAGTCGACTTAAAGGGGCTGTATGTAAGTTTTTATACATGTTTTAGTAGTTTTTTTAATCTATGTAAGTAGCCTTGCAGAGATGGGGCATAATGTTAATCGCTCCTCATTTGCTTTAAGTTTAGCTCTACTTTATGTAAAGATGTCCAGCGTGATTTACCACGTCTGGAAACTCTATTTATATAAAAATAATATCAGATTCAGTGACTGCATGGCTGATTTTCCACATAAACACATTTTGGTGAAGTAATTTTATGATATAAGAGAAGAAATTTTCCGAACGAGCCGCCATGTGGGTTCTGGTTTGAAAGCTGTTGGCTTCAGCCCACGAGGGACAGAGTTCGTCCAATCAGATGCCGAGTGTCTAGTGGCGGTCAATCAAGCGTCCAATGCTGGGAAGCGAGGCGATAAAAATCGTCCCTGTGGACACGTAGCATAACAGTGTGCAACGGTAGCTAAACTGGACAATGGGTGGCGTCCTTTAAGACATATTTAGATCAATGA